>CAUZXS010004408.1:15000-167500 GCA_963585895.1 Sepioteuthis lessoniana
CTGATATCTCCTTCTTTGTTGTTGGTTGCCTAGTTTGTTTTAGATTATGTCAATCTTGTTGCATTATTTAATGCTAAAAGTGAGTCTTTTTTTCTTTTTTTTTTTTTTGCAAGCATTATGCTATGTTAAGAAACTATTCCTATTTAATAGACATTTGCAAACAATTATAACTTCAAGTAACAATTAATGCAAATAATTTGCACACATTTATATGGTTTCAAGTATTCCTATTTAATACAAATAATTTGTAAGCAGTTATAGGGTTGATTGGTTTTAAGGCACGTTATTTTAGGTTTGGTTATTTAGTCAGTTTTTTTACAAGTAATTATCATTATGTGAGTATCTTGACACCTGATTACGTCCTGTGGTGAGGCTCCAATGTGTGGAATGTCAAGACATTTAACACTTCACTTATCTGACACTAGTTCCATCTCTTAATACATCAAAATACATTCATGCCTTTCTTCCAAATACAGAAAAATTCTTACTGAAAACACCTCCATATTACACAAAGGAAAAAACAAAAGCTCCATATTCTTGAAGCTCTCTGTATAAAGATTTACAAACCTTTCTTAAACAAGATCAACTTTGAATACAGCAATCACATCCTAAATTGTAATTTTAAAATGTTTGGTTTTAAACTAGTTCTGCTCTAAAAGCATTGAGCACATTTTAACTCATTTCTTATATTCAGTTTTATTTTGTGTGTATATATATATATATATATATATATATATATATATATATATAGTCAAATTCTATTAAAAAATATATTCAACTTAAAAGAATCTTTATCTCTATGAAGGAAAGTCTGTTCATTTGCTAATGAATTTCATATCGATTAACTCTGTCCTCAATTTCAGTACTGATTTCAGAAATTCAAAATGTTCACATTCTGTTTGCTAACTTTCTCCCTATGTGCCTCCATTTTAAGGTAAATTTCCTATTAATTTCAGTTAAAAGAAAAATAAATGCAGCAGAAGGAGAAGGTGAGACAATGATAAATGCATGTTGGATTGTTATTGGGATTTAGTCTCATTCTTCTTCCTCCATTTTTAACTGTCCTTCAAATTAACCCTGTGTTTGTTTGGCATTAAAAAGCAAAATAAATTAACTTAATCAGACAAAAAAAAGACATATTCTGTTATGTACACTCAAATCTAGTCGACTTTTATTTACAAAATATGACACCCTCTGTCAAGTGTGCTAACTTTTTGTATGTATTTACACAGTTCCTCTACCACTGGAGTGGGGGGAGTTTTTCTCAGTGAATTGTATTATTTTTTCTCATTATTGGGTTATTCCATAATATTTTTCTTTGCATGGCTTGGAAAAAATCATACCATTAATTTAGATTTGGTTTTTGGTGTGGAATACTTTTGACAATCAATTAAGTCTCCAAGAAAATAAACCTCTTGACAACTGGAATTTGATTTTCTAAAGATAAAATAGAAATTACAAAAATGCATTTGGAGTTTTGAAGAATAACATTTTATTGAAGTATTTTTAATATCTTAATAAATCGTTTGTGCAGTTGTCTTTTTGACTTGTAATAAAATGTTTTTTTGATGGTTGTTTCTATTATAAGAAAGATAATTATGTATTGTTCATCATAATTGTTGAACAGAAAAAAAAAAATTTTTAATTCTTATCCTATGCATGCAGCTCACAAATTACTTTTCTTTTGCACACAGCAAAACAATTTTCGTAACTAATATTTTCCTAAAACTTGATAATTTGTCCCTTGCTACTGACCATGTTTCTTCCCAGAGAAAGGTAGAATGTACTTTAACATTTCTATCACGTTCACTTTCAAGATTAAAAGCTGAAAAGTAAAAATAATCCAATTTTATAAAACATTTAAAAGGGGGAGTGACTGAGATTATATTGTGGTGGAGGGGGGGGTGACTGAGATTATATTGTGGGGGAGGGGGGTGACTAAGATTACATTGTGGTTGAGATGGGGGTGAATGAGATTAAAGAAAATTAACTTAGACAACAGAATATAAGGAATTTTTTTATTTCATAATGTGAGAAGGGGCAGATATGACAAATATTGACATGGGTGAGGTCTACCTAAAATGACAGACAACACGCACAAATAGAAAATCATAGAAAACATTTTAGAGTGGTATGTTAAGTAGACAGGAACTATGTCTGCTATTTTTTTAAATATTAGAAAACTTTGATTTTTGTTTTTATTTTCTCTATTTTAATCATAATTATTGTACAGTTTGTTGCAATTTACTTCAGAATACAATAAAATGGAAAAAATGAAGTTTATCAAAAGTGAAAACAGAAAAGAGGTTTGGTTTGGTTTGATTTTATGGCATATCAACCTTGTAGGTTATTTAATGCCAAATCATCTTTATACATTTATATTAGATATGTATGATTTGTAAACACATTTTGCTGATAACATTTTTAAATGAGCCATAGTTCATTTTTTTTTTTTTTTTTGCACACAGTGAAATGGTTTCAAGTCTTTCTATCTAACACAAATAATTCTATTTACTATTAAACATTTGTTTGCACACATTTAAATTGATATACATATATGATTTGTAAGTGGATAGTTTGTTGGTAATTTGTTTGTATACTAGTATTACTATTGTTTTATAACAAGAGGCCAGATAAGGTTACCATTTTAACTAAAATGGCAATTAAGTTTGATGAGTCCTGTTGCCTTTGTTATATTAAGAGGAAGAAGAAAACAAATGAGACAATGAGAATATTGATAAGTTTCAAAAGAGAAGCTTTAATGGCAGCTTGAGATGAAATTTTTCTTGGGCTGTGAGTAATAATAGAAGAAGGAAAGTTGTAAATAGTTGAGCAAGAACTTAGCAGAAGTTCGAGGTCCAGTTGATTTAGGAGAAAGAAATAATTGATAAGGAATGGTCTCCTGAAAGGAATAGTGGCCCAGTGTTGAATGTGCTCTCTTATGTTGAAATGTCCATCAGTCTGCTGCTGGAATCGGACTGAGTAAGAGAGGACGAAAGAATGTTACATCGCCTTTTATATTGCCCGAGAAAAAGTCACCCTGGCAGAATGGCATAAATCATTCTCATTGGACAAAATATACAAATTGAACTTCAACCGCCAAATAATTCCCGGGCCAGACAATGAATTTGAAAATATAAATTACCACGTGATTTAATGGTGGTCTGACATACAATTGAATGTTAGTTCTTTCTGCTGCAGTTTCTACACAGTTAAATGGTTTCAATTATTGCTATCCAACACTAATAATTCAATGCAGTATTAATCTTGCCCAGTCAGCTGGAGCTGTAGAATACACAGACTGCACCTCTGCAGAGGGATAAAACTCCCTCCCTGCAACAAGTGTGCTGGATATGACCCTAAACAATCTGATAGTAAGGTTCCAGTAATGCTGGAGCTTTGGGGAATGAGGATTACCCCTTCATTGCTATTGCTCCCAGGTCCACTGGTAGCACCTGATAAGGTCCTATCTATGGGTTAAATAGAACTAAACTGTGTACTTATGCTAAATTTAATTGCTTGAAATAGAATTGTTTTTGACATTTAACTGTGTGTAAACAAAAACTATACTTATGCTAAACTGAATTATTTGAATTAGAACTGTTTAATTAAACCGAATAGCTTGAAATAGAAATATTTTTGACAATTAAACTGGGTACTTATGCTAAACTGAATTGTTTGAAATAGAACTGTTTATTTGTATAAAAATGGATTTGGCATTAAATAACCTACAAATATTGATATGCCATAAAATCCAAACAAACAAACACTATTAATCATTTGTTTGCAGACAGTGAAGTGGTTACAAGTATTGCTATTTAACATTATTCATTCATTTGCACACAGTCAAATGGTTCTAAGTATTGTTATGTTATATCAATAATTCAATTTAGGCACACAGTTAAAGAGTTTCAAGTATTGCTATTTAACACTAATAATTCTATTTAACATTACTTATTCTTTTGCACACAATTAAGTGGTTCAACGTATTTTGCTGTCTCACCAACAATGCAATAAAGCATCAGTCGTTTGTTTATAGACAGTTAAATAGTCAAAAAGTTCTATTTTTAACAATTCAACCTAAGTGATTTATTTGTACACTGTTTAAATGTCAAACAATTCTATTTGACCCATAGATAAGACCCTATCAGGTCAGACTAGACCTGGGGAGAGCAATGGTAATGAAGGGGTACTCCACATTCCCATGAGCTCCAAGACTGGAGCCTCACCATCTCATAGTTTAGTGTCATATCCAAAATACTCGTTAAGGGGTCTTACTCCTCTGCAGAGATGCAGTCAGTGTATTCTATGGCCCCAATTGACTGGGCTGACAGGGAAAAAAAGGGAATTTATCAAAAATAAGAATAAAATTTAGGAAAATTTGAAACAGAAAATTTGTCCCCCCACATTTTGTACTAATTCATATATCCAACTATCATATAAGTATTTATTTTGATGAAAAAATAAATAAATTGCAGATTAGCAATATAAATGGTGGAAATCATGCTCCTGTTTCATTTGCTGTTCTCCCCACCCCCGGACATAATGGCCCTTTTGGGTCCTTTAATTTAAGACCCTTGATATAAAATCTTATTTCAAAAAAATTGTAAGTAGACATTTTCTTCTCACTGTCAAAAATAAACGAAATTTTCCTAAGAATTCATGTCTTAAATTTGGTTATTTCACTTTGCCACATTCGTGTAAAAGTCGACCTTGATTTATGGCCAGAAAATCATTAATTTATAGCATAAATTATTGAAATCAACGTTTTCTCTTAATCCTTCTCATTATGTTTCATTTTTGAACCTTACAAAATTATTATTATTTATACACAGGGTAGCATTGATTTTTTTTTTTTTTTTTTTTTTTTTTTTTTTTTGCCTTAAAATTCTGTATATTCATAAGCATATGCAATATTTTATTTAAGACAAATTTTAAAGTAGATATTTCTTTTAGCTGTTAAAGATAAATTTAATTATGCTAAAAACATTTTTTTTCAGAAAAACGTTTTTAAAAATTGATAAGAATCAACTCTTAAAATTTAGTTATTGTTATGATGTTACCAAGTTTGTAGTTCAATTAGTTTTACCAACTAAACTGCAATAGCAATTGGTATGAAACAAGTTTAAATCACATCTAAAATTCATCCCTTACCTTGTCTCATGTTATGGTTTTAAAGAAGAAAAAAAGCAACTAAAATTAAAATATGAAAGAAAATAATCAAAATGAATGATTGATGATGCTACCTCAAAAATAATTGGGTATACTTGTGCTGTAATGGTTGTCATCATACGAAATGGACATAGTGACCCAAGTTCAAATCCTGGTCAAGGCTGTTTGGATTTCATATAATTCTAATACTTTTGGGAAAGGTATGAATCCTCCTGTTCTCCCTCCAGCTATGGGGAAATAGTAGGGCAGACTGGGCTCTTTAACCTTGGTGTGGCAACTGGTTGAGAAAGAAAACTCTGAATTAAAACCTGTTAAATTATGTTTAAAAATTGACCTTGTGTCACGTCCTACCTGTGTGGAAGGGTTGGTAATTACATTGATAGAATTAATTATTGAAGTTGAATTAAGGATGGGAAAATATGTAACACCAAATATAACAGTATGAAATTTGACTGGAATTAAACATGGCAGTGAAAGGGTTAGTGTATACATTGGCAGACATTGAATAAGTCAAAAGAAATCTTTAAAATAAGCATTTATTATATTTTTGGTTGCTATATTGCAACCACACACACACACACACATGTATAGTTGCAGACTTATAAGATACAAATTACATTTTGATTTTTGGGTGTGTGTACAGAAAAGCTCAATAAAGGAAATTTTTGTGGTAATGTACAAAAAATATAAATGCAAACATAATATTTACATTGATTATTTAGATAAAAGCAAATTTTAGGCATTTGATTTCTTTTTTATATAAAAAGTAAATCTTCAGCTTTAGATTTCCACATTTATTACTGAGTGGATTAATTAGGCTTCTTTAATTGTGGGTTTGGTGTTCACTGCCATTTTAGGAGAAAGAGAAATTCTTTAACAAAGACATTTCACAGTAGCTCCTGAGGGCTTAGACCCTCTTTTTAGGGATGTCAAAATACTAAGCCTCACTTATGTAACTGCTTTGTTTTGAGTCTAGGATGTCCCAACTGACTTTTAGAATCTAACTAAATCTCAAATCTCTCTATAAAACCTATTTCATCTTGGTTCCTTTGATTCTCACACCAGAAGGAAATGTTTGATTTTTAGAGTCACATATCCATTGTTAGTATAAATGAAATGCTTGGTGCTAGGGAAGATATTTAGTCAAGTCTCCACTCACGAAGGACCCATATCAATATTAGTATATCCATGATATGCTAACACTGAATGCAACTGAAGGGAAGACAAGACAAACTCATTTATACATACAAAAACATAAAAACATTTAATATACATACTGGTGGTATTAAAAAAAAAAATACACAAATATGTTCCAACTGATAAAACAATGGACATATTATTTCAGGAACAAGCAGTATGTAGAAAGGGGTACAAAAATGGAAAAAGGCTTACTGGATGTGTGAAGGTAATATAGCCATATAGTTTTATTATTTCCTGGCAACGATCAGAGATATCTCTCCTGTTCAGAGGCAAAATAGGTTGAGAAGGGGTACTAGGACAGTCATGTAACATTTTACCATGTGACATACCATGTGACATACCATGTGACATACCATTTATTTAAGAAAGATATTTATAGTATCCCTTCATAAGTCTCTACATCGGTAGCTGACTATTTTATAATTTAAATAAAAATATATATTACTAATCTTGTCTCCTAATGTTTGTCAGCCCAGTTTGCTGGGGCTGTAAAATATGGTGACTGAAGAGGAGTAAGACCCCTCTATAAGTGTCCTGTTTTTGGGCTGTAAAATATGGTGACTGAAGAGGAGTAAGACCCCTCTATAAGTGTCCTGTTTTTGGGCTGTAAAATATGGTGACTGAAGAGGAGTAAGACCCCTCTATAAGTGTCCTGTTTTTGGGCTGTAAAATATGGTGACTGAAGAGGAGTAAGACCCCTCTATAAGTGTCCTGTTTTTGGGCTGTAAAATATGGTGACTGAAGAGGAGTAAGACCCCTCTATAAGTGTCCTGTTTTTGACACTAAACTGCATCTGATGATGAGGCTCCAGTCCTGGAGCTTTGGGGATTGTAGAGTAATCCTTTTATTGCCATTAGTTGCAGGTTCAAAATGGTAGTACCTGTTAGGGTTCCATTTAGAGGTCAAATAGAACGATTGAATCATTTACTCCTCTTGAAACTTGTGTGCAAACAAATCAGTAGTAATACTCAAAACTATTTAAGTGTTTGTATAAACAGGATTTGGCATTAACTAACCTACAAGGGTTGATATGCCATAAAGCACAACCAGCCCATCTATAGATCAAATCAATTATTATACTTGAAGCCATTTAAATGTATGCAAACAAATGAATAATGTTGAATAGAATTATTAGTGTTAAATAGCAATACTTGAAACCAATTAACTGTGCACAAACAAATGAGCTCTGGATCATTTAAAAATGTTACCTATGAATTATTAGTTTACAAATCCTATATATGGAGAAATAACAGATTGGTAAAATCTGACAAAAAGTAAAAAAAATAAGTGGAACAGTGGATAAACTGATACACAGACAACCGATTCAATTGATATTTCATTTTTATTTATCCAAAGACTTCATCAGAATGTTGATGATTTCATAGTGGTAGGCATAGTGGTAGGCATAGGAGGAAATAGAGGGTGAGAAATAAATAAAGAAAGAGAAATAAAAATCTGAGTGTCGAAGGAGTATAGGACATTTATACATTATGAACATCTAGGCTGTTGGTAGACAAGAAAGAAAAATGCACAGCTGGCAACAATCATACGACATTCACTGAAACACAAATATCAGAACAGCTTATCTAAATGAAAAATTATTTAGAAGTATCAAAGTGGGGTAGGGGAAATGAATTTTTTTTTTTTTTTTTTATAAAAATTACCCTTATCTATTGTTAATTTTGGTATTATTCTCCCATAAGATATTTGCCAGATTGGGTGAAATGTGAAAAAAGCCAGGGCATTTTTTAATGGTGTAGTTGGAATATGAGATGATGGCAGATTCTAAGAGACAGCAAGATTTTCTACAGTGGATAGGGTTAATTAAAGTGGCCAGAGAAAAATCAAAAGTATTTTTGAAATTTAACATGTGGGGAGAAAAGGGCATTTTGGTCATCATTTTATTTATGTTTGTAAGTCCTTTTGTCTAAATTATGTTGGGTGGTTTTTATTTATGTGCACTAAGAATATGTAGTCCACAATAGCTAGATAACAAATTTAAATATATCGAGCGTTCTCTTAAAAGCTTAAAACACCCTAAATTTTTTATACGAAATGCTAGAAAAAAAAACTCTCCACATGCACTCATCAAAAAAACTTAAGAAAAATACGCCCTCAATTTCTATTAGCCACAGACGAACATACACAACAAATCTTTTTGACGAATTAATCAAATTAGGAATACTTATTATACAGACCACTTCACAGACTATTAAAAATTTCACTAACATCCTTAAACGCACTAATAACATAACCACTTTTCACATAGGCATATATGCTATTCCTTGTAATGATTGTGATAAATATTACATACATAAACATAATTCAGACAAAAAGATGAACAAAATATGTGGTCAATATGCCCTGCCATCACTATGCTCCTTCAACACTCAGATTTTTATTTCTATCTTTCTATTTCTCTTTCTCTTTCTTTTTTTTCTGTTTCTCTTTCTTTCTGGCCCTCCTTCTATTTCCTCCTATGCCTACCACTATGAAATCACCAACATTCTGATGAAGTCTTTGGATAAGTAAAAATGAAATATCAATTGAATCTGTTGTCTGTGTATCAGCTTATCCACTGTTCCACTTATTTTTTTACAAATCATATATATTAGATATATATATGTAGAAACAATAAATTTGCTATTAAGTAACCTACAAGGGTGGATATAGTATAAAATACAACCAACCATAATATTTGTTACATTTCATCATCATCATCATGTCGTGCCACCAGCACGGATATCCCTGACCCTCTCTCGCCACTTCTCCCTATCGTTCATCACCTCTGGCAGGTCTTCAGGGCTACATCCCGTATCCTCACATAGCTGCTGTATGTATGTTCGAGCTGGTCGTCCTGCTTTTGCTCGGCCATATGTGGGGGTCCATAGGAGTACATCACTTATGAGCTCGTCCTTACTTCTCCAGCAGTGTCCTGCATGTCTAGTTCGTCTAACTTGGATATTTTTTGTGATGGGATGTAGGTGGCCGTATAGTTGGTGCTTTGTGGAGTTTTGCCGCCAGGACTTATTCAATATTGCTCGCAGCATTCTTGTGTAATTGCCGTCTAGCTTTTTCTCCAGCTGTTTTGTTAGCGTCCAAGTAGTGCATCCAAATAGCAGTATCGATATGACCGCTGCTTGGAAGAAACTGCGTTTCCTTTTTTCAGTCAGGTCTGACTTCCATATGATTGATAGCTTATCAATAGTTGTCCATGTCTTCGTTAACTGCGTGTTGATGTCTTTTTCAGTTGATGAGACACTGCTTCCTTGGTAGGTGAACTTGTCTACCAGTTTCAGAGAGGTTCCGTCTAGTGTGGAAATGTCGCCCATTTGATTAAAGCACATGTATTCAGTTTTGTGTGCATTGACATGGAGGCCGATGCCTACAGTGGCTTGTTTCAAACTATGCAGTAGTGTTTTGGTTTGGTTGGGTGTATTTGCCAGAATTGCTATGTCATCGGCGTAGTCGGTAATTGTTTTTGCGGGATACCTTCTGCTTCTTTTCTTTGTCAGCTCGAAGCCATTTTCTTTGATTTTATCAATCAATGTTCTAAGCACGTAGTCTAGACAGATGATAAAGAGGTATGGGGCTAGCGTGTCCCCCTATAGTACTCTGGCTACAATGTCGAAGTATTCTGTGTCTCCATCTGGTGAAGGTACTTTCACTTTCGTGTTTCTATAGAGAATTGTTATTGCTGCGACGTTCTCTTTTGGTATGCTGTATGCTAGTAGGATTTGTTCCATCTTCCCCTCTGTGAATGGAATCAAAGGCCTTGGTAAAATAGTAATGTCGCCTGTAGGTTTTTTGCCCATACGCCTTTAAGGATTCTACGGATGGTCAATATTTGTGTGGTCGTGGATCTATTTCTTCAGAAGCCATTTTGGTTTTTCCTAAGAATGTTGTCAATTTTGGATTCTATGCGGTTTTGTAGTAGGGTATTGTAAATTTTGGCTGCTATGGATGTAAGTGTTATACCTTGGTAGTTCTTGGCTAATCCGAGGTCGTCCCTTTTTAGGGAAGGGGAGGATGCATCCCTTTAAATGTAACGATTATTATGGGACAAATTCTAGTTTAAAGAATTCAAACTTTTTAATCAAACAAAAGACAAATTTAGGATTTCTTTGTTCAGTTTTTGGCAATAATGTTAATCAAAGAAGTAATTAGTCGGGGGTGAGGCGAGGGGAATTTACAAGAAACAAGTTACTTTTATTTAATATCTTTCTACCATAAAAACGGGGCTCTTAAGCCTCTTCTTTTTTTTTTCTTTTAAAGTGACAATGTTCAAATCTACAGACAGCCAAATTATTAAGATAAAATTAATGAACATGAATAATACTTTATTTTTACGAGCAGAAAACGAACCACATTCAGAATAAGAACTGTGAAACATTATTTTTTTTTCTTTCTTCTTGTTAGGATTTAAATAAAGGTAAATGTTACAAGGTCTGTCCCAAAATAGTTGTTACACTTAGTGTATGAAATTTACATACAAATGTAATAATTATTATGGAACAAGTAGAAAATCAAAATTGCTTTGAATATAAATTTCTTCTTTTTTTCACAGTCTGGAACTAAACATTTCCATGTGCCACTTGGAATATACCAAAAAGTCTTCAACACTGTAAGTATTTTCAGTTACTGATCATTATCTTGATAAAATTGAATGCAATAAAAACAATTAAATATATAAATTTAAAATAAAAATGATGTGTTTATACAAGTATAAAAAGTATTAAAACAGAAGCTTTACACATTTTCATTTTAAAATTTGTTGTGGCCTTGAAGGGCCAGAAATGAATAACACAAAGAGATTTAAGGTTTACAGCAGTATATACTTACTGAAATACAGACTGGGGATGTCCTTGTGGTGCAATGGTTAAAGTGATGGACTCGGAATTGTAGTAAGCAAGTTCGTACTACAGTCATGCTATTATGTTCACTTTTGGGCAAATACCCTTGGGAAAGATACGAACCCCCTTATCCTCCCAGCTATGGGTTAAATAGTAGTTGATATGCCATTAAACAAAGAAACCAAACCAAACCGAAATACAGACTGTAACGGTTACCAGTTTATCGGGTCAGTCATTATTTATAATGTTGGGGAGAGTCCATGCAGTAATCTCATGGAGTATATCACCTTAACAAATATAAATAAAGACGTATGCAGAGCTGAGCAACTTATAATATGATAAACTAATGTCTAGATGAGTCGGTGTCAGTTTGAAAAAAATATGAAGTCTGTCTGAATGCTTTTTTAACAAAATATTCTTAGTGAAACAATACATTGTGCAAATGCAGCATACGCCATATTCACCTGACCTTCAACTTTGGAAATTTTTTTCTTGTTTCCCAAAGCGAAAATTCATCTCAAAATTTCAGGATGTGCAGGACGTCAAAACTACACAGCTTTACACCATATCAAAAGAGAAGTTTTAAAAGTGCTTTGGTCAATGAAAAACTTGGAGTAAACATATTGAAAACTGAGTGGACTATTTTGAAGAAAATTAATGTTTCATTCATTGCGCATTTCTGTCTTGGTAAATACAGCTTCAGTCTCGATATTTTTTTAACCCACCTCATATATCTTATAGTCTGGATGACAATCTTTAGATATTTGCATAGCCACAGAAACGGGTCTCTCAGTGACAATTTATTTCACTATTGTAATAATGATATAGAAAACTTGCATGACAAAGCACCTTGAATAACAGCTTTTTAGATTCTATATTAAGCCATTTATATTTCCAACAAAAAGGTTAGTTAATATTAGAAAAATATATTCGTTTTCTTTCAAAGTCATTTGAGTTAACTTAATTCTAATCAATTATTAATGTCTTTCATTTTTGGTTTGTTGTATTTTTGTATCTTGTTATTCTGAATGCAATTTTCAGGATCAAATAAACTCTCTCATAAAGTAATTGGTGTAAAGTCAGAATAAAAAAATAACTTCTGATGAGACAATGTTTTAAGTGGTTTGGTCACAGCAGCTTCAGGTTAGACAAAGTACAACTAGTGTTGATTTTAGTGTCAGAAACAAAACTTACATTGCAATAACTGAATCATCTCACTAATGGCACAAGGTCTGTTGATGGGACTTAGAATACATTGACTATATCCCCTGCAGAGGAGTAATAGCCCTGCAGAAAAAGGGTTTTCTTGTCCTGTTGATGGGACTTATAAAGTAAATAGTAAAGTTGGCAACCTTAGTTGAGGGTGATCCAAAGGTTCCCTTTTCAATAGCTACTACACCAAGATGTAGAGAAAGGCGCTACTCTATTCCCTGGATTGCTCCGCTTGACCCTTATAATGCTGGGTGTTAAGCAAGGTGGCATCAAGTACCATTTTTTGAGTCTTTGGTATGACTTGACCAAGGATTGAACCCCAGTCTCCTGGGCTATTGGCAAACATTCTACTCATTAGACCAATGGGACTTAGAATACACTGACTGTATCCCCTGCAGAGGAGAAAGACCCCTTGAAAAAGGGTTTTCTTGGCCTGACACTGCATTTGATGGTGAGGCTGCAGTTCTGGAGATCTGAGGAATGTAGACAACCCCTTCACTGCCATTACTCCCAGATTCACTCTGACCTGGAGTTATAGTACTTGTTAAGGTCCTATCTATGGGTCAAATAGATTTGGTGAAAAATTATTTGTATTAGATAAGAATACTTGATATCACATAACTGTAAATTGTATTAAGAATAGTTGTTTGAAGTTATAATTTTATTTAGGATTTTATTACTTAAAATGAAAGAATTGTGTGCAATGGAATGATTATTATTAGATAGAAATAATTACTTGAAACTATAATCATTAGTATTAGAAAGGAATACTTGAAAAAATACAATTGTGTGCAAATTATTTGATATCATATAACTGTGTACAAAAAAACACTTAAGAAACAACAAAACTTTAATATAAATGGACAATGAATGCAATTCCCTTATCTCGGGTCATGAAATAACCCTTAACAGTTGATATGACCACAATTAATCTGACCACACATTTTTTAGATAATTATTTTCAACAGTGTAAATATAAAAAATAGTAATTTTACTCGAGGCAAAAAAAAAAATGATCAGAGTATACGGGAAGGTAAAAATTTAAAGGGAGGTAATTTACTTTTTGTGATAGCCTCTAAAATAAATGATAGTGCACCAATTTAAAGTTATTGTTGTCCCATACCCCACCTCCAAACTTTTCACACTGTCTTTCAGTTTTCATAAGTTATCAACTGTTTCCTTGTGTGACACTCTAAGGTTTTCTCTCCCTTGGTGCACATATTTGGTGCAATAATACATATGTGCATAGTTGTAAATGTTTCTATGTGAGTATGTATGTATGTACGCACGCATAGTGTATATGTATGTAGGTGTGTGCATATCTAGTGTATAAGTATGTATATACATGAATTTGTGTGGGTGTGTACAGTAGTATCAAAAAACGTTAGAACAGCAGATTTTAATAGATGATAAAATAGAAAGAGAAGGGGTTTCTCCTTGGGGATGAAAGGGTTAGTTTTTTTAATGTTCATAATAAACCAAAGTATTTGGTACTATTACAATCAGAGGTCAGTAACTAAGAGTATAATTTTTTTTAGAGTACTTTAATTCAAGGAGGTCCACATGAGAGGGAGAGTTGTTTCTCGGAAGCCACTACCTCTTATATTCAAAAAAGCAATAAGAAAATAGACGAATAAGTGGTGGCATTAGGATTGTGATGGTTGGGTTCCTCCACCATCCATTTTGATTAGTCACAAGAAGAACTTAGAGTTATATCTCAGAACAGTGGTGGTTGTACTGCTGGGCCAGGCGTGGGTCTCTTCCCCATCGACTATGTTCACAAGAAGAACTGACAAGCAGAGTTAGGAACTCGCTGTTAGACAGAATAGGATAAGAAACTAAGTCTTCCTTTGCCATAATGTGAAATGTCGAATGTACTCTCTGACCAGGATAAACCAGGAGAGAAATTGTCATCTAGAAAGACATCGACATGTATCTATTCTGAGATTAATTTTTACATCTTTTTTTTTTTCCTTTGTGAAGCAAACAAAAAACTGGCACACTTGTAGTTTATACTTAAGGTTTCCTGAAAAGAGATGAATGTCCCCAAATTTAATAAGGTTAATTCTCAAATTAACATTTAAACATAAAATACAACAACAATACGTAACACAGATTTTCTTCTTGGACAGTTATTGCTATTTCTTAATTGTTTATGTTATAAAAGTATAGAAAATGGTCATAATTCCTTTTAAATTTTCCTTTAGTGCTCTGGGAATAATGGCAATGAAGGGTAGATTTCACATTGTCTAAACTGGAACCGCCGCACAAAATGTAGTTTAGTGTCATGCCTGGGACACTTTTTTGTGGAGTCTTAGCCCAGTGCAATGGAAAATGTAGTCAGTGTATTTTTAGTGCTGTCAACAAGGCAGATAAATACAAAAAGTATTTGTGCAATAATGTTTGATCTTTTGTGTATGTATAATATAAGTTTATTTTATTTATTTGTTGATTTCTAGAATGGTGAAGTACTTAGTGAATCCTGGATGCATCTTTATGGTTATGTACAAGGCCACATTCATTTGGATAATTTCAATATTGAAACGTGTTTTATGCTGAGAGATAGAATGTACATAAACTTCAAAATCGAAGGTAAGAAATAAGCATTTTTTTTAATACTTAATATATTAAATATATTAATCAGATATATTTTGGTTAACAATGATTTTTAAATTCTTAATATATGACCCAATGAAGATTTCCATTGGCATCTAAAATTTATTAACAAGGAAAGAAAAATCATTTTTTTTAAATCTCAAGGAATTTTGTTAAAATGAAAATTAAGCCCAAAATTTTGGATAAGTTTATTCTTTGGATTATGTTTACAAATTCAAGCAAAGGTCACTGTTGCTATGAACTTGTTGAGTTTATCAAAAGTTGCAGGTGTGACCTTGGGTTAAAGGCATATTGCACATTGCATGACCTCTTTAAATCTCACCTGGTCAACAGACTGGCAAAATCAAAAGCTCAAAGGCCAAACCAGTCAGCACATACTGAAGAGTATTTTTGCACTTCTCCAATCTATTTGATATGAAAACGCTGTCCTATCAAAAAGGCGTCAACAGGTTTTTTGCTCATCCTGTTGATCTCTGTGAATGGTAACTAAGTCTTCATTGGCTGGCTAACGAGAATGCGATACGAAATTATTCATGATTAGCTGATCAATCAGAAATGTTTAGGTGTACAAATTTCTTCTATAAAAGATGGGCTCTGAGAATATTTAAATAAGAAAAGAGAGATCAAAGGAGAAGATGACACTTTTTCAGACCTTTAAAATTCTTTGGATTCCACCAAGATCCCCTTTTCTGCTGAAAACATCATGCTAATTAGCATAAAACAATATTCCTCATTGTGTCTTTTCTTTTCTACCTATTGTGTAGAACTTTTTCTTTTATTATTCTATATGGGTGCATAATCATATTGCAAGAAAAAGTTATTTTCTTATTAAGGAAAGTTGTCTCGTTCTTGCAGTTGCCTTTGTCTTCAGCAACTCATTGCAGCTGACCTCTTGACCTTCCTCAAGATGCTTTCACTAAATTGTGTCAATCCTCATTCAGTGAATTTTTTAAAAATGCAACATAGGTAGAGAAAGCTTTGATAAAGCAACCAGTTGGGAGACACATGAAGCCTTCTCAGTGATAGGATCACATAATATATATATATATCTATATATATACGAGGATCATTAAATAAGTTTCCAGACTTTTTTTTCGTATGGGCACTTTTATTGATAGTACACATATGAAACTCTAGTCACCTTCGAAGTAATCTCCTCCGGTGGCAATGCACTTGTTGTACCGTTCCCACAACTTCTGGAAGGCCCCATGGAAGTCCTCTTGTGTGAGCATGTCAATGACCTTCGTCACAGCCTCTTTCATCTCTTCAATTGTCTCATAACAACAGCCTCTGAGCTTAGGGAATAACCAAAAGTCACAGGGAGCAAGGTCTGGACTATGAGGGAGGGTGATGAATTGTCTTGATGCCCATCTTGGTCAAATAGTCTGTAACAAGGATGGAGTTGTGGACTGGTCCATTGTCCTGGTGGAAATGCCACTGACCCGATTTGAAGAGTGCTGACCTCTTCCCTAGGAATCTCTTCCTGAACTCCCTTAAAACCTCAACATAGTAACCCTAACCCTAACCCTTTGGCCAATCAACTGTGGTGTATTGACTTCCTTACTCCTCCCACACCTCTCACCATCCCTCACAGACTCCCTGCCTTTCTTGAATCTCTTATGCCACTCAAAAACTGATGCTCGATTCATGCAAGATGCTCCAAAAGCAGTCTGAAGCATTCCATATGTTTCTTTGGTATTTTTTCCAAGTTTAAAACAGAATTTTATTGCATATCGTTCTTCTAAAGTCCAGATTGCATTTTTGAAATTCATCAGCTACGACAATCAGGCTTTAGTGGGGTGTATTCTAATTCCTGCTGTAGCTGTTCATTTGAAGCTGAAATCATAAAAGTTGGTCAGTCATCTCATAAGACGTATAGCAATAACATACTGAATTTTCAAGAGTCTATGACAATTTTAAATGCCCGTACAAAAAAGTCTGGAAACTTATTGAATGCACCTCGTATATATATGAGGGTTGTTTAATAGATAAGGTGGATTCATGCCTTTCTCAAGAATATTGACACAAAGTTAAATGTAAACAGACTTGTCCAAGATTTGAACTTGGGTTCTTGATTTCATTTTCTCCAATATTAACCATTACACTAAATGTATCTACTTTTAAATTCCTTAAAAGCAAGAAAAAATACAAATTCAACTATAAAAATATGACATGTTTGTTTTACTAAACAAAACAAATGAGATTAGATTTGTATTTGGAATAATTTTAATAAAATCTCAGTTTACGATGATATTGATGTTTCTATTCCAGGGGGTGGGGAGATAAATTCCAATTAATATTTCTTTCTTATATCTGTAAACAAATTGGATGATTAAAAAATGATATTCAGGGCTCCAGAAAATTGTATTTCAAATTGGACTGGAAATTGATTTGTTCTCTAAATTTGAGCATTTTAAGTTTATTGTTCTAATAAAATCTTGTCGTAATGTGCTGTTTTTTTGGAGGGGTTACCCATACTAACATAAATTTGAGAATTTTGCTCATATACAGAGAAATAAACGAATGTTTTATATCAAATTGTACTTGAAAATATGAAGAATTATGAAAAAGAAATTTTTTTTTTTTTTTTTTTTTGTTCATTTTAAATAATATTTGCTGATTGTATTGGTATTTATTTCTTTTATTTTCCTTAGGTAAATTTGATGTCTATATCAAAGGTTATCAATCTGTTGTATTCCCTGCACTTCGTAATGCCTTAGCCAATGCAGCATCGGTTTCTTCAGTTAGAATTAGTAATATTCAGGTAAGTTCTGTTACTTTCATTTGGACAAAAAAATGTTGTTACTCAACCAGAATTTCTGTTGTTTTTTTTTTTAACCTTATATTGTTTATATGAAATTTTCAGCAATTAAAAAAATGTATATATTCTATTTGCTTACATCTGGCTTCATTTATTGTACTTGGATAAAAAAAAAAAAGATCTTTTTAAATCTTTTTTTTTTATTTGCAAATACATTTTATATTAATTATATTAATTTATTTTCAGTTGAATTTTTAAAGAACAGAACAAAATCAATTCTTAATTCATGCAGTTATTTATATTAAAATCTCTGAAAAAAAAATAGTAATTTTCACAAAATGATATTTAAATCTCTTTGCTCAAATGATTAATAAAGATATTTCATTTCAAAAAAGCAAATCATTTATCTATGAATATAGAAATGTAATGGTTAAAGCAATGGACTGTGGAATCATAGTAAGCAAGTTCAAACTCCAGTTGTGCTATTAGGTTCACTTTCGGACAAATACTCTTGGGGAAAAAGGCATGAACCCCCCTTTTCCTCCAGCTATAGGTTAAATAATACCACTATTGTTTTTCAAGGAGAATGGCTTGGCATTAAATAACCTACAAAGGTTGATATGCCATTAAACAAAGAAACCAAACCAAATTTGAATATTCTTTTCCCTTTGCAGATTGGAAGACTTTCAGAAAATTTAATGATCATTCACTTTACTCTTTTTGATGCTCCTGTAATTCCAAGTAAGTGATTTACGCTAGATTTTATTTTTATTCTGTTCATTACCCAAATTTGCCAACCTGCTTTTAGAATAACATTTGCTTATAATAATATCTACTTCTCGAGAATTAGATTTGGTGTGAAAGGAGAGAGAGAGAGAGAGAGAGAGGTGTAGACTGAGGAGATAGTCATTTATTAATCTTAGTTCTGGTAGTGTGTGAAATAAATTATGGTGCACTCACTGTAAATTGAACTTAATGATAAAATGTCTGCTTAACTAGCTCGTTAACCATGACACTACATGAGGTGCTCTTGTTGGGAGAGGAGTAGAGTTAAATCCAAGCGAGTGAGAAATAACTATCAAAAATTAAAATAAATTCAACTTTATAAATCAGACATTCAAATCCGACTTGTCCTGTAATGGGTGTTACATTTATTGTATGAAATATTCAAATGTGATAATTATTTGGGGGCAAAATATTCATCTTTTTGTTAAGTGAATGTGCGTTGATCCTGTAGATCTTTATTAGAAAAAAAATTACTTCCTCTGTCTCAGAAAGATAAATGAATACATTAGTATTATACTTACCTTACCTGACCAGCTAGTGGCAGCAAAATATTTATTATATCCATTATCAGCTTTGACAAATGGAGAACATGTGTGCCATTAGTATTATTAATAATTTTGATTAGTATTTTCTTTTTTTAATAATTTGCTTTTGTGCTAATACTCTTGGGAAAGAAATGAATCCTTCTTTCCACCCAGTGGTGCATAAATAGTAGGGCAAACTGGGCTCTCTTTAACCTTGATAAGGTAACCAGTCCAGGAGAAGGAAAAAAAGTTTTGAATTCAAAACTGGAGGTATAGGATTAGCAACTTCACCCCGCAACTAAAAACCTAACTTGCTACAAAAGGACAGCATCACCACAGAAAATGTGCAGTTGCAGTCTTATGCCCTCAAGAGAACAAGACACAAAGAAAATTTTTATTCTAATTAGCAGTATTGTAAACAACATCATTAAAGAAGAATATAATGAGTAAAAAGCAATTAAATTATTTATTACCCTGTTAAATAGTTCTAATGAAAATATTTCTTCTTTTTTTTTTTTTTTTTTTTTTACTTCTCTCTCTCTCCCTTCCATTCATTGAGACAGATAAATGTCTGATTGTTTTTTCTTCTTCTTTTTTTCTTTTTCTCTCTAAAGGGTATTTTGTTCTTTTTCTTTTTCTCACAATCAAATCAGAATGATCCATTATTTATCTGGGACGATGACAAGTTATAACATTTAACATATGCCTTTATGTCTTATTCTATTAATATTACGGGTGAGATTTTTCTTTCAGGTCAATAAATTTGTTGGACAAGCGTCACTTGTCCGACATGAAAAATATAACCTTACATTTTAAAGTGTTGCTCTTTCAATGCAATTAGTTTTTAAAAATTTTGATGACTGGAATTTAAAAAAAAAATGTTTTTAAGAAGTTCCTTGTTTGTATTGTTGAAATGTTTGTACATTTTGAAAATGAATAAAGGAATTTTTTTTTTTTTTTTTTTTTTTTCACCAGAGCATTTGAAACCAAGATATTGGCCATTGTCTATGAAAAGTGCATTTAACAAGATGAAAGCAAAGAAGACAATATCATTTAAAGTATTTTATCCAGGAATGGATGAAAAGGTAATGTTACGTTGTGCTATGACATCTTCATTTGATTACTGTTTTAAATATAATCTTTATCACTAGTTTTTAATGACTTGATAATCCTTTGTTACAAAGGTAGAGTGTGTAACAAATTAGTATAAAAAGTGTCACTTAATATTGTCGCAGATAAATCTTTTGGGCTACTGTGACTTAAGGTTAATGCTGAAATGAATTATAAATAAAACATGCAAACAGAAAACAAATAACAGGAGGTTGAGTTGAACAGACGTCTTTTTATCTATTTAAAAAATTTTGATAATAATAATAATAATATCCAAATGTATTTTTGTGAGTGTATAAATTTTGTATGTGTACATTGGGCATAAATGTTTTTAGAATTTATTTTTTGCTGATTTTTGAATTCTTTGGAGGATTAAAATTTATCATTTTTAAAATTAGGTCTATTCTCTTTGAATACCGGACTTCTACTGCATAGGAAAGGGATAGCTGGTCCCACATCCACTAGATTTTGGTGGCAAAATAGAAGAATATTTCTTGGAAATGATGTCACACTTGATTTTTTTTTCGAGGCAAAGGTCATTTTATTTTTAGATGTGATGAAACGTCTTAACTTAATATGATGCCTGTGACATTATCATATTGTTTATATTAAATACATGTAGTGAAAATATCAATAAATCTATAAAATCATGCAGTAAAATGGATTATTCTAAAAAATCAATCAGTAAAACATTTTGTAATGATCTACAAGTCAGCACATAAAAACATATTTGCAAATTATTGATTTTTACTCAAAATATATGGATGAAAAAACAACATCTGTTCAGATCAACCTCCTGTTATTTGTTTTGTTTTATTTTATTCATAATTCATTTATTTTTAGATATAATGAAATACCCCAATTTATAGACCATTATAAACCAAAGTGTAGTATCTGTGTGTTCTACTGAGAATTAAAGTGTAATTTCTTAGTACTATTTCTCTGAGTGCAGCTCCAAGATCAAGTGTAGTATCAGTTCTTCCTCTTTAGCATTGTCTATAGAATTATACAGCCGGTATCATAACAGTCACTGAATTTATTGGATGAAATTTGTATGCAAACGTTTTATAAGGCAACAGTTTTAACAATGAAAACTAGAAAACATGTAAACATCATAAATTTACAAAATTATTTTAATATTTTTACAAAGCTTAAAATATTGAAATAGGATTTGTTTGATTTTTGTATTGTTGTATTATTATTGATATGGTCCATATTCTACCAATTTTGAAGCTGGCTATGAAGCTTTTTGCAATGTTTGTGTCATGAGAAACGCCAATATTCTGAAAATTAAGCAATGTTTATAAGTAGATTAAAATGTCATTGCTGTTTATATGGTGGCTTGATAATTTATTATAAATTTCTGTAAATCTGTGTGTCCTCACTTTCTATCAATCTCAAACAAAACAATTTAGATGTTTGATATGTAATGATGCTTCTATCGTATATATTTACGTGATCCCTCCACCATAGGCAAGATGTGACACGAGATCAATTTTTTAGCGGGATAAAGCTGGTTTGAATTCAGGTTTCCTTCTTTTACTTTGGTCGCTTAACCAAAGCTAAAAAAAAACAATCTGCCCTATTATTTACCCGTAGCTGGAGAAGAAGAGATGACTTCATGTCTTTTCCAAGGACATTAGCACAAAGTGAAACGCAAACAGCCTTGTTCAGGATTTGAATTCAGTTTGTTAATTTCATTTTTTAATGAGAACCATTTATACTCAAATGTCTCTCCTTGATATTTCTATATTATTGCCTGTAATTAGATTTAGATTATCGACAACGTTATTCTCTATGTTTAATATAGACTTTGATTTAACTTTTCAACACATGTTATAATAAACAGTTGTGTAGTGGTTATCGTCATAGGAAATGGACGAATCGACCCAAGTTCAAATCCTGGATGAGACTGTTTGCATTTCACATGACACTAATATATTTGGGAAAAGTATGAAACAAATACTCTCCCTTCAGTAAAGAGTAGGGTAGAATGGGTTCTTTAACCTTGGTTTGGCAGCTGGTCTTTGAGAAGTAAAACTCTAAATTCCAATCCCTTAAACTCCGTTCAAAAAAAATTGATCTTGTGTCACATCCAGGAGGATGGGTTGGGTAAACATAACTAACAAGCAGAAAAATTTATCGTCGTGACAGTTTTATGTGATTTTCATAAACAAGTTTTAATAAATAATTGTATTGTTATTCATTTTTAACTTTTTATATCTTTATATATAAGCAATTTTTTTGCTGATAACATTTAAAATAAAGTCATCGCAGTGCAAAAAGAAATAATTGTAACTTATTAAATCCGATTCCTCATTTGTTCACTTAGCCCATTTGATTGGCAATGAGACGCAACTCTTGCTGTATTTGCATCAATGAAGCAAAAGAGAAAATTTAATTTTTGGATATTTGCTGTTTGTAAACTTTTGCTATAGATTCATTTTTATTTTGGTTGAAAAAACATCGAGCGATGTCCAAAGAAATTCAAGTTGGCTTTTTATGATGACCAAAAAGAAAAAAAAAATATTGTCTATACAAAAATCTTGTAGAAGAATAAGAACTTTTATTACTACTTAATTTTCTCAGTCCATAGGATGGGTATTCAGCTAGTATATAAAAAAAAGTGTATACTTCAATAAAAAAAATAATCAATGTAAGCTTTATTTCAGGTGTTTACTTTTGAAACCGAAACATTCAACTCATTGGTGAGGACCTATGAACCAGTTTCACAGCCACATACAAAAGGCAAGTAATTTTACTTTTTATCGTTTCCTCTAAGACTGAATTATTGGCAATAATGTTTGGCTACTTTTTTTTTTGCTTATGTAAATATTGACAAATTTTTTTATCTTTTTATTTAGTCAAAAGAAAATTTTGTTAAAAATATGACTAAAGCAAAATAAATTTTGAAATGTTTTTTTTTCTGCCCTTAATAATTCAACAGCAAGTACCACTATTCAGTTGAATTGAATAAAAATGATCATATTGAAAGTGAAGATATATATATTTTTTGACATCTTCAAAGGGTACTTTGCATGATCTAATAGTTATCCTGTTGACAAGCAGACCATTGTGAGTGAGTTTGATTCTCACTGGATGCTCCAAAATTCTGGCCTTGAGCCAAACTAAAGTAAGCTTATTTTTAGGGACACCTCATGTTATAATATCTAGCTTAGCTAGCTGACAATTGTTAATATAATTTACATTGACCTAAGAAGTATGGAGTACTCAAAGTAAACGACTTTTATAATCACAAGTTGGTTAGCTTTATATAAATGACTTTCTAATCTGACAATATTTATTTCCGGTTCTCTTTTCAGGAGCCATGGTGGGACTTGGTCTGGGAATGTTGATACTTGGTACCTGTACAGGTTTATTGGCTGGTTACTTTATTTATAAACGAATTTTAGCCACTGAAGTGCCTTATGAATTGACCAAATAAGAAAACGATCTGGATTAAATTATACATTAAATAGAAATTAAATGTTAAAAAAAAATAAAAAAAAATTCCAGAATCAAATGAGATATAACATCCACACTATTTAACTCTTTGAATCCATAGTCCCAATATTTTTGGCTGAGCACTATTTTACTATATACTATAAACCTGATGTTTCAAGCTCAGGGGTGATCACATCAGATATTGATAATAAAAGGCTTAATATATTGAACATTCAAAGCCTTTCTTTATAAGGGAATGATGGGATAGCTTTAAACTAAATTTAGCCAAAGTTTCCTAAACTTTTTCACCCTAGAGTGAAATTTAAATGTTTTGTGTTCTTTTTTCTGTTTTCTTTTTCAAATTTTATGAGTTTAGACTCAGAGTATCTGAATATTCAGCGGGTTAAATAGAAAACTAAAAAATTTACAAGGGAATATGTAATAAGCTTTCAAAACATTTCTGCTTGCAAATATCTTATTCATAAACTGTTACAATATTTATACATCCAAAGTTAATGTATAAATGTAAATTAAGGAATTAAAAAATGAATTCAAACTCTATAAATCCTAATGAAGAAGGAGACCAGCTAAAATTTAAGGATAAGTTTGTTTAATTTTTGCCTTTTTCTTGTTTCATGAAATATTTGAAAGATGCAAATATGTCAATTTTTTGGTTAAAGTTCAAAAACTTAGATTTAAAAATTAACTTTAAGTGCTATTAAAAAGACTTTATCACGTTAAAATATTTAATAAGTAATTAATGAATTACTTTTTATATGAAAATCTACCAATTAACAATAAATAATCCGTAAAAATTTATAATCAGAAGGTACTAAAATTTGATAACCTGAATAAGTGCATATATATATTATATACATATAGGATTTGTCATAATTATTTGAACAAGTAATTTGCTTTTAATAACTTGATGTTGAGAGTCAAAAATTTTTTTTTTTACAATCAACAAAAAGTCAATTTCTGAAATTTTTTTTTAACTGTTAAAATTGTATTCAGAATAAATTATGAGCAGATTTCTAAACAAGCATGAAATTAGTTTGTTTTTTTATTGTCTAAAATTGTAGAAGATGAAAGATTTTAATAAATGAAGGTCCATATAATTTACCCCTTCTCCAAGTTGCATTCAGTTCACTTTTTCAATCTCTTTAAAATGTAAGATTTTAGAATAGAAAAACAAATTTAATAATTCTACTAAAAAAATAAAAAAAACATTTTCCAAAAATTTAGAAGTAATCATGACTAAATTTTTGTTGTGTTATGCCAAGTTTTAAACTCCAAACCAAACGATTAGAAACAAATTGTCCGTTTATTCACACACTCACACATAAAATACACACACAAGTTTTATTTGGGTTCTACTTATATTAATTGATGGATTTTCTGGTTATTGAAGTGAATTCTTTGATTGATAAGTTAAAACCTGGTGATGCTTACTAAGCATACAAATTAACATTTGATAAAAAAGAAAGAATAAAAAGTTAAAAAAACTTTTTTTCCCCTAAACTTTTCACATGAAAGTTTCTATATATTTAACCAAATGATTTTAGTTCTGATCTGTTGAGTAAATTAATTCATTTTCATGATTTAGACAACAAATATATTCCAGTGCCTTTTATATAACAATACTTAATACAACTGACATAAGAGAACTAAAATGATGATGATGATCATCATCATCATCATAAAAGATAATCCTAAAGTATTCATTGAGTTAATTTTAGTTTGAGAATCATAATAAGACAGCCAGCAAAAATTCACTTTCTTTTTAATTAGTCTTGATTAAAAGAACAGTAAGAATAACTCGAGGCCAAACTTTTTTAGATTTTTTTTTCTCTGATGCAGCTACCATTGAGGAATTTAAAAACTTTTGGTAAACAGGCCACAACTTTTCTAGTTCCCCAATGTTACCTTCACCAGAAAAATAAGATCTAAGAAAGTTCAGCTTCAGGTTACTCTTACTAGATTTTTAAGCTAGACTAAATGACCTGCAAGACTCTTTTGCTTGCTAACCATTTCTCTCTAGGAAATGAGTAAAATCTTATCATCTAACTTCATTGTAATAAGAATAATAAAAAAAAAAATAACTGCTCCACTTCACGTTAGCAATAAACAGAAATACACTTTAAAATATTATTTGATATTTGATTTTACTATTTCATCTTCAGTCAAGTGTTTTGGTTTTATTTCACTTAACCTTTAAAAAAATGTAGACAGTTTTTATTTTATTAAAATGTTTGTCAATTAACTCAGTGGTAGAGCAGCTGACTGAAAAACAAGAGGCTGCATAAAACCTGTTACTGCTTACAAAAAGAAAATTGACTTGGTGATCAGTTTTATATTTGCCAATCACATTTGGCCAACATGAATAAAGAAAAGGAAAAAATCTGATTTGTAATATCAAAACGTTTCAAGTTCATAATCAATAATATCACCGAGAGAGAAACTAGCAAATAAAATAACCTTCACAAAAAGTTTTGCTTGAATTCAACTGATCAGCCGAGCCAAACTTTAAATCACGTCTGGTTAAAATTTTCATAGCTATGTCATGTGGGTCTTCTAAAAAGTCTCGAGTTTTGCCTCCACTTTGTATAAGACACATTATAAAACTCTGGATTCACAAAAATTGCACTTTCGTTCCATTCAAATACTTGTAAATAATTCAAAAAAAATCTTTCAAAAATAAATTATGTGCACATTGTTGAACTGTTGTTTTGTTTTGTTTTTTTTTTTATCATAAATGGCAACATTGTATAGAAATGAAAATGTTTTGTTATCCATTTTGTTCTTTTTGCTTTTATATTTTCTTAATATTCATCATTAAATGACAGTAGTCCATGATGATACTGATGCTTCTATTCAGGAATAAGAGAAGGAATTCTAATTAGATATTTCCATTATATTGAGGATTTGGAGGATTAGCATAATTGTTTGGCTCAAATGCAGATCCCCACAAAATCATCACTTAAAAATTAAACTGGAAATTGCAATATTTGTATTTGAAATGTATTGCTGTAATAAAAATCTTAGTATGATATACAGTCTTTTTTTTTTTTTTTTTTTCTGCACATACACACACGTATACATGCATAATGAAAACAGATATTAACAATAGTTTAATTTAAAAAAAAAAAAGTTGTTTAGGTTAATCGAATTTATGAAGCCAAATAAGAATCAGCCTTAAGTAATCTGATACTGAATCTGATTTTATCCCAATCAGAAATAATACTGTGTATTATTAACTCTGTTAAATATGTGCAAAAGTTCCCAGCACACCTTATCAAAAATAGGGACTGAATGTTGCTAAAAACTTTTGGACAATACCTAATATATTTAAAACAAATCAGTAATTCTGAAATCTACAGCAGACCTAATATTAAGTCTTATGTACTCTTCAAAAAAAAAAAAAAAAAGGTCTGGGTTTCATATTGTAATGAATTACAGTAAAGCATTTAATAACAACAAACTGGTAGATCTACAATGTGTAAACAGTTAAAGTCACAAAAGATACTTATATTCACTTGTTTAATATTTTGACAATAAAAGAAATGACATTTTTACAATACTAGAAAGTAATAGTCTTAAATTATTTGAACTTTTTGGACAAGTTTTTATTTGATTTTATCTGCTTTTTTATTGCAACATGGTCATTAAATAAGTAGCATGAAAAGAAAGGCTTAGTTTGGTTTCTTTTTTTAATGGCATATCAAAATGTATGGGTTATTTAATGTCAAGAACAACAGGGATACTATTTAACCCATAGCAGGGGGTGGGGAATAAGGAGGTTCTTATCCCCCCCACCCCCAAAGGTATTCATCCAAAAAAAAAAAAAAAAAAAAAAAGTGAACATAATAGTGTAAGTGGAATTCAAATTTGCTTATTATGATATTAAAAGTCCAGTATATTATCCACAAAGCCAAGGGAACTTCCACCTGAAAATAAAGCATAAACTTCTGCCAAAGCTTCAAATCTTACAAATGGTTGTAGAAGAGAAAATATTCTGAGCATTGAGATAAGATGAAAGAAAAACTAGTCGAATAAAAGTAATAATAGATTTATTATTTTATGTGGAGGGAATTTGAACTTGTGGACATTTTTTGAAGTAGCCTCCAAAAATTTCAAACTGTATATCATGAGTGATTATATATGTATATTTCTAAACTAGACAGTATTGTTTATATCATCGTCAAGTTGTGCTGTGTGAATTGCCATCAGTCCCTATAGTCCATTGCTCTTGGTAGGTCCTCTAGACTACATCCAGTGACCCCACAGAACCATTCTGATTTTTCCTAAGAATTTTCTTGACCTCAGGTCAGATACAATTAAGAAGTAGGGTATTATAAACCTTAGTAGCTATAGCATTAAAAGTTATATCTGTGTAGATCTTGGTGATTCTGATGATGCTTTTCTTGTGGAAGGGGAGAATGCAGCCTTTCATACATTTCTCTATTGTGCTTTATTATATAAACATTATTGTGTAATTTAAGAAGTATGTCATCAAATTTCCTTGTCTACTGTAATTCAGGAGGAATTTTATCAACCCCTGCAGCTTTTCTGCTTTTATTTATTTATTTTTTTTTTTTTTAGAACTGCATCAAATCCTATGTAAATTGCACAATTTTGATGTCTAGTTGGCCATGAATAATTTCTTTAGTAGGTTTATCCAAGATTTCAGGGGGGAATTTCCAAGCAGATTCTTGAAATATTCTTTACACTTCTGAAGTTTTTAATTTTCTTTTTGGCTGGCAACTTTTAATTTTGTTCTCTTGAGCTGTTTTTTCTTCATTTAACAGTCTGCCAGCTTTTTAGGTGATTGTCTATTTTCTATTGTATTTCTCATCTTATCGAGTTGCCCTTGAATCTCTATTCTAGTTATTCTTTTTTCTCTGTTTTCTTTTATTAAGTTAAGATGCGTTTGTTTTTTGTTTCCATTATTTAATTTTTCCTTAACTCTACATTTGGTGGGTATGTATTGCTGCTTCTTCTATTTGGATGATAAAACTTTCTTAATCATCATTCAGAGTATGTCATTCAAATATTTCCTGGGGAATATTAATCTTATTTCTTGCAATTGTAGTCTTATCACAATTGGCAAATGAGGAGTAGTCCTGCATCTTCAATAAAAAGATCAAGGAGTTAACTTATTCTGATAAGCTTGTAAAAGTAGTATGCTTTCCACTTGATGGGCAGATATTTTTTTAAAAAAGCCTAAAATGTTAAAGTTGTTTCTAAAATATCTTGTGCCAAACTATTTTTAGTATAAAAATTCCAAAAAAAAAAAAAAAAAAATTATTTTCGCTATAATAAAAAAAATTTCAAAGAAAAATGGACAAACAAACAAAAATAAACAAATTTCAATTTTATTCCAATTTTTTTTTTTCTATGTACAGTTTCTATTTACAAAAACTAAAGAGTTAAAATCTTAACAAAATCATCACAGAAATTCACTTCTTCATGTAACAATGTTAAAGATCAAATCTTGAAATATCACAGACTCTGGCCTTGTTTAATATGAATAACTTACTGAGTGAATTATTTTTCTCATACAATTGATAATACTTCTTGGTGCTATGTTTAAAAGAAAAAGAATTGAGCAAATAGCAAAGACACTACTCAATGTATTGTTATTATAACGTGATAAATATATCTCATGAACATAAATTGGGTTTCCAGAAAAATAAATAATTTAAGTTTTTGCTCCAAAAAATATTTTATAAGAATCAAGTTGTTACGATATGTTTTGTTTTCTACTTAAGTGAACCAAAATTTATAGTAAGACTATAATCACAAAAATTCTATATTGTTGTAATGAGAGAAAAAAAGATACATTAAAGACGTGATTATGTGTTGTTTCTGGGGGGAAAAAAAATACAATTTTGTAACGATCTAATTCAATAAATGTTAAAATTAATCTATGATATAAAAAAAGAGAAGGGACCCGCATAATTTAAAATAGAAGAAATGGTTAGCTATTTAATTCCAAGATAAGTTTAATCAAGTTCATAAAATATCTAGTAAGATTAGAAGAAAAAGTTCAAATTCAGAAATTTTCTAAAAAGAAAAAAAAACCATGTTACTCCAATTTGAAACGATCAACAAGATTAAAAAGAAGACGTAAATAACAAATAAGAGAGATGACAGTTCAGACTGGGATAAATAGCAATGGATTCAATTTTATGTTATTCCATTTCAATTTATAATTGAGGAAATTAAATACAAAGGAAGCAAAGAAAAGAATAACTATCATAATTTTAGGAAAAAAGAAAAAAAGTTGCCAAAAGAAAATTATACCTATGAATATATTTTTGTTTAGATTTATTAAAAAAAAAAAAAAAGAAAAGGTTTGTCTTCAATAAAAGCTCTGAATGAGACGTATCACAGATTGAAAGGCTGTAATAGTGATTAAAGCTTAGAAAATGTATCATCAAAGACACAGGATAAAAATATTTTTAAATTCATTAAAAATAATTAAAGACAAAAAATTGATTTTTTTTTTTTTAAGCCAATCACCATTGAGAAATATAAGAATGATTGTAGTAATTCCAATTACAAGTTGAGAAAATCTATAGATTTTTTCTAAATCTAGAAAATGAAATTACAGTGAACTGCCAATTTATTATTATTGAAAAATCTCAAGTGTCTAGTAGAAAAAAATATTTAATAGGTTTTAATAAAAGAAAATAGTTATTGTGATAAATAAGAAATATTTAGGTAAGATGGAATAGAACTTCAGTTGAAAGGAGAGATTTGATTTTGGCATTAATGACATGAAGAAACAAGAATTATGAAGGCAGGAAAGAATTTTTGTTACTGTGAATTTGAATAACAATTAAACAATGGATGGAAAGAGTTAAAAACAAATACGATATGACAAATTGGGGCATTTGCAAGTTTCAACAAATCTTTTGAAACTCATAATTTGAAAGTTACATGATTTGTCAAATAAAACAGAATGACAATGAGATCACCATTATTATACCTTGTAAATAGATACTTTAGTTTGTCAAGTTTGGCAAACAAGTGGAAGCAAGAAGAAGGAATCAGTGTTTTCTTGAAGCTTCTTTTCTATTGCTTAAGAGCAATTCAAAATACTGAATGTAATTCAAGATAACACATGATTCAACACATAGCAATGGGGAATATTTGCTTCAATGATTTCAGATAGAATCTTAAATAGAAAATTGGTCATGAAAATACCAAACTTGTACTTACTAAGTCATTGTTACAATGTAACAAAACATTAGCATTATTAGTGAGTTTAAGACTACAATCTATTTTAAGAAAAAACTTTCATTGTCTCCCAATTTTTGATGAGTTAATAATTGTTACATTCATTTTTATCCTAAATAAATTGTATTCAAGAGATTATATCTTTTCATTAACTATAATAAGTTGTGGAGGGAAGAATATACTGTAAAGATTCATAAGATTACTAAATACAAGTGAATTTACTTAATAATATTGCCTTTTTCTGTTTTTTGATTCTAGACAAACTTTTGTTTTATGATAATCAGCCAACAAAAAATGAAAATACTGGCAATTAGATTTTTAGTAAATTTTACTTTGATTTTTTTTCTTTCTAAATAATTTAAATCAAATTTGACTATTTGCAATAAAAATTTAAAAAGAGTAATTCCCTAATTGGATTATATGAAAAAATAATTAGAAAATCTGGGGTTTTGTATTGAAAAAGATACAATTAAATAATGAATCCAAAAAGACCCAAACTGGGGGGGGGTGACACTTTATGCTAGTGCATACACTAGACGAAAGATAATTATTTTTGTGGAGAGAGTTGATGGGAAACATTACTAAGAATTTTTTTTCCATATAAAATTTTCTTTATCCTTTTCAAGATTATACATTAATAGATTCTCCATGTATGTGAAAGATATCTACAGTTTAGTGGGTCAGTTCTGAAAAGTTAAAAAAAAAAAACTGGCCAATAAAAATAACTTGATCAATTTAAATAAAAAAATAAGGATAAAAACAGTTGAATTTCTATTGAACAAAGATGAATGGGAAGGAGGGAAAAAATGGAGAGATAAAAAAATAATTTTTTTTTCAAATTGAAAAGTGGTTTTGTGGTTGTGTTCTCTTGGTTTAAAGTAAAATCAATGATACTCTTTACTGGTATCAAGTTGTCGGACATCAGATGATTCACTAGCAGACCTACTGGCACTGGGCTGGCCAAGAGCTTCAAGATCTGTATCTTGGTTATCACTGATGAACATGGTCAGTCTTTGCCAAAGATCAACTGGTGTTGAGCAAGAAGTTGGGGAAGATGGACCAGCACTAGAATTTGTAGAAGACGACAAGCTCTGAGCTAAAAAAAAAAAAATAAAGAAAAATCAAAATACACACCGAGAATAATAAACATAATAAAAATAGAAAAATAATAAAAAATAGATGATGTCTAATTTATACTTATCGTTTAGCTAAATCAAAATCTTTAAAATGATTGAATTTTAGTTAAATATTTCAATATGATGAATGTATTTATTCAACCCCTCCTCTAAAAGCAAAAGATGTGATACAAGGTCAATTTTTAAGTGAAGTACAGCTGGTTTGAATTCAGATTTTTCCTTCTCCTAGACTGGTTTCTTTTAGCCTTGGTAAGGCAACCAATCTGCCCCACTATTTTGCCCATAGGAGGATTCATGCTCTTCCCAAGGGCCAAATGAAACACTAACAGCCTCATCCTATTTTCTAGGATGGTAACTATTACATTAAATAGTGATTTTCATTCATGTAATTAAATTTACTAAATAATAATAAAATTTTAAAATATATCATCAAGTTCCACTGACAGCATAGATTTCTCTGATTCTCTCTTTCTCCATCTGTCCCTTTCATCCATCGCTCCCAGCAGATCCTCCAAACTACATCCTGTATCTCCAGAGTTCATGTAAGTTCTCACAGGTCGGCCAACACTGACATGTCCATGTGCAGAGATCCAAAGAGCGTTGCTTCGGGGATTCATCCTTGCTTTTCCTGCAGTGCCCTGCATATCTTGTTTGTTTTACTTGGATGTTTTTTTTTTTTAGATGGGGGGGGGTGTAAGTGGCTGTACATCTGTTATATTTTTTTGAGGGGAGGGTGCTTCCAAAAATAGCACATAGCATTCTTATGTAGTTTCCATCTAGTTTTTTCTCTGTGTTTTGTTAGTATTCATGAGGTGCATCCATACAGTAGTATCGACCCAGCCACAGCTTGGAAGAAATCCCGTTTCATTTCATTAGATAGATCAAATTTCCATATGATTGATAACCAGTTGATAGCAGTTCATGCCTTTGTTGGTGAATGTTGACACCACTTTCAGTAGATAAAATATTGCTGCCAAAGTGGTATGTGAACTAGTGTATTTTGGAGGCCTGCCATTTAAAGTAGAGATAGCTCCTTCTTGTTTAAAATACATGAACTCTATTTTATTTGCATTCACTTAGATGCCAATGCCTCCAGCTGCTTGTTCTAGTATCCAGTAGGGATTCAGCTTGGGCAGGTGTATTTGCAAGAAGTGAAAGATCATCTGCATAGTCTGCATCTGTTATTGTTTCTGCAGGATATTGTCTACTTCTTGCTTTTTTTAGTGTAAAGTCATTTCCTTTTATTAGATCTATTGACATTTGAAGTAAGTAGTCTAGGTAGATTAAAACAAATATGGTACTAATGTATCTCCTTGCATAATTTGAGCTAAAATGTCAAAGAAGTTGCTGTCACCATCAGGTGAGTGAACCATTGCTATTGTGTTTTTTATAAAGCATTACTATAGCTGTAACAAATTCCTGGGTGGGGGGAACCATATGCTAGTAGTAGTTGTTCCATCTTCCCTCTGTGTATGGAGTGAAATATCTTAGAGAAATCTATAAACAATAGTGTTGCCTCCTCAAGACAAACTCTTATCTTGATATGTAAAATCAATATTGTCAAAAAGATTTGATATCATTTAATAAATAAGAAAATAAAATGTAGAGTTAATGATGATTATGTTTTGATCAGGTGACATGTTAAAATATAAGTATTAATAAGTTTACTTGAAAATTATTTGTGTAGCAGAAACAATATACACTCATCACTTGTAGACATAAATATTATAGTATTTTGGAGGTAACTAACCTATTGTTAGCTTAAGTGTACTTAGGAATATTCAAACATACAATGAATATTTAATTCTCAAGAATTTATAAAATGTAACATGATAGGTAAACAACAAGATTGGAAATTAGGATAGGCGAAATAGCAGCAAAGATTAATAAATGTCATCTTGCTGGCAATAGAAATTAAACTAGACATGAAAACTTCTGCTGAGTTACAAGTTAACAAAAGCAAAAATTATGCGAGAATTACATCAATTCAGTGAAATAGAATATTCAGTGGGTTTTTTTGCTAAAAAACTGCATATTTCTCATTAGAATTTGTTTAAATTTTAACAGTTTACTCTTAACAGGATATCAATTCGATATATGAAAAAAAAATGTGAAAAATCAGATTTTTTGTGAAATTTTTGAAATTTGAAGATTGTTATATCAAGTAATAAAAAGACAAAAAAGCTGTTTCTTTTTTTTTTTTATCAAGGAAAAGTATTTATTAATGAACAGACTTTTTAAAAAACTCTATTAATACACTTAATACTTTGTTGTAGTACCTTTAGTATTTACTATTACTTTTTATTCAAGTGATGAACAATTAAATCACAAGTCTTTGATAACACTGACACCCACACTTCAGTAATAACTTGTTTCAATTCAACATTTGATGGACAGTGTTAATAAGGATTCCTCAGGAATTTTTAATTGGATTTCTATCTAGGCTTTTTGCAGCCCAATCAAAAACTGGTATTCTCTTCTCCTTGAACCATTCTTTTGTAGATTTTGCTGTGTGGTGTGAAACAACATCATGCTAGAAGATGAACTTGTTGTCCTTAATGTATATAGGATAAGGAAATGATCTCGGACATCCTGATAGCAGCAGTTATTGATCTTTCCAACACCAGTGGCAGACACGCATCCCAAAACCATTACAGATTGAAGGAATTTTACTTTTTTTTTTCCACGCATTTGGCATCATATTTCTTGTACGACTTTCTCTAGACATAGGGGCCACCAAAGGAAATACAGAATCTTGATTCATCACTGAAGATGACCTGGTTCCATTGATTAACAGACCAATTTTGTTGACCTCTAGCTCATATTGAATATTTTTGTTTCTGTTTAAATGTTAGTAGTGACTTCGAAAATCAATATCCTGCTGTCATATCCAAGCTGACGGAGTCTCCAGAGTGTTATGGATCGAGAAACAGGAACATCAGCATCATTCCAGGCTTTGGAAATTTTGCCACAATTAGCAAATCGATTGGAAATAAGGATTTTATTTCGCTGATGTTCATCTCTAGCTATTGTCTCGGGTTTTGAACTGTAGTTAGATTTTCAAGTAGCAGACAAAGAGCATCTGACCAAGATAATTATCTCATTTTCAGTCATGCCAGTTTCCTACAATGCCCTAATTATGGGTTGTTTTTTTTTTGTGCCTTTGGTATAATCTTTATCTCTTGCTATTTATGATACTGGGCGATAAGCTTAACACTGAAGATTTCACTCTTTTTATACGGATACTTTCACACTAGGAAGACCCATGAAATTACCTAATACACAAATTATTAAATAAATTTGAAATATCAGGGAGAGGAAATGCCATATTCAATTTACATATATCAAATTAATATCCCATTAAGAGTAAACTGTTAAATTTTAAACAAATTCAAGTGAGAAATATGAAAGTTATTTGCAAAAAACAAAATATTCGATTTCACTGAATTAGTGTAGTACATATATCTGAAGCAGTTCAATTTGTAGAAGATATCTGCAGTGGCTGGTAGTATCGTGCTAGTTGGTGCTTCACTCTGTTATGTGCAATTTGAAAGCTGCAAAGATGCAACAGAAGTCTAATACTAGAACTTATGTTTTTTAAGTTTGAATAGGGCCACAGCAGAAGCAACTAAAAACACATCTGTTGTGTGAAAAGTGAAAGTGCAGTTGATCACAGTAAGCAGAGAAACTCGATGATCAGGCAAGGTCAGCTAGGCATAAAACTGGATTCCAAGCTATAGAGACAAATCTAGTGAGTAGCACTTGGAAAGTATCAGGCGAGCTTGGTATCTCACAGTTCAGTGTGCTTCGTCACTTTCGTGACCCTGGCAAAAAGCATCCACGGCTGCTGAACTGTGCGTCACATTACCAAAATATTGCAAAACTTTTGACTCACCCCTTGTATTTTTTTTTTTTTTCATTAAAAAATTGTAAATCAAATACAAGTATTCAAGGATTATTGATAAAATATAAATCGAGGCAACTGATAAGGATAATGAAATTGGTAAATTTACCTTTGTGAAGAGCCCCCAAAGGTGCAATGGAAGGTCTTTGAGAGTTTGGAGTGGAAGCTTCATTTGGAGGTGAAGAGGCAGGTGTATTGAAGCGCATCGACATGGCATTCATCAAAAACTTATCCATGTCATTCAATGTAAGAACATTGTGCAAGGTTTCAAGGGCTCTCACAGATGGCACCATTGTAAAACCTTCAATACCTACAGTAAGAAAAGGAAAAGAAAAAAAAACAAACACAAAGCTTAGCATCTTTAACAGTAAATGGACAAGGGTTGGTTTGGGTTTTTTTAAATCATTATTTTATATTTTTAAACATATCCCAGGATATTTTTTTTAATATCTATTATGCATCCACATAAAAATAAATACGACTCAGTTTGTCTTTGAAAAATGAACTGAATAGAAAGTTTTTTTGTTTTTTTTTTGTTAATCATTCCAAATTTTCACTAGGATGCCATTCCAAATCTAAAGTAAAGCTGGTGTAAGTTCTTACTAGCACTATAGATCTGAAAAGCAAACAAATAAGTTAACAGAAGTAAAGACTATAGAAATAGCAATAGAAGAAATTGAGTCAAAATAGGAATAGAGAATATATTGCCTGCAACAATCTGTTGATGTTGTTGTTGTTGTTCCTATAGATTTTCTGGAGCAATATCATTAAAGCCATCAAAATCATCACAAAAACTTTTAATGCAAGGGTAAAAAAAGAAAAAGAAAAAAAGAAGATATGCAGGAAAGAAAGAAAGAAAAAAAGAAAACAAAACAAAAACAAACAATAAGTCTAACTCACATGTACAGAAAGGAAATCTAAAACAAAATCTTACAAAAGAATTGCAAAGATGCAAGAGTGTCTAGCTTGTGAAATATGAAAGTAGGAATATAAAATTAAAATTATATTTTGAATATTGGAATAATTTGTGGATACTTAATAATAATAATAATAATAATAATAATAATAAAAGAATCAATAACTATATCATCACGTGTTAAGTTTTTAATAAGATTCTAAAAAGATTTGCAGTGACTACATAAATAAATACATTAAGCACAAAGACAATAAAAACGGAAAAGAAAAGAAAATCTTTAAACCTAAATCCAAAAGTGACTTGAATAGAAACAATGTTTATGATGCACAGGAGAATGATTTAATCCAATGGGGAAATGAATTTGTCAAGAGTGTTTCAAGAAAAATGACCAATGATACTAAACAATAAAGTGCTATATGATAAAGCAAGACAAATATGTTTTTCAGTGCAAATAGAATAAATATGATAATTAGCACTAAACAAAAAAAAAGTATGAAACAGATTGTATCAATCAGAAATACAAAATAAGCTGCTAATGAGACATAAATTTGCACCTTTTTCTTTTGTGGACAAAGTCATAACGTAATTGTCTTAATGTTTAGACCATCGAGACGTCCCAGCAAATATCATTTAAATCTAGCCATAGAGCAATTCCTTATTTTCCTGGCTACCTGGCATATTGACATCTTTTACTTACATACACTAATAATAGTGTTAACAGTAATATTATTTTGACAAAAGAAAATAAGATATTAAGGAAAAAAATGAACAATAAGCAATTCTAAATCATAGGTACAGAAAAGAAATCTAAAGTAATCTCTTAACTGGGATAAAAATGAACTGAATAGAAAGCACATGATTTCAAAAAACAATATAACACAAAATGATTAAAAGATCCTAAAACTCTAAAACTAATAATCAAATATTATGTGTAATTGTATTGATTATGAAATTTTCTACTAGTAGTTCTTTCATCTTATTAATGTTACTTTTTTTTTTTTAAATAACAATACTATATTACCCTTAATTCTACAGTCATCAGTAAGTAACATAGATGAAAAATAAAGAATAAACATCCAGCAATTTTCAATTAATATTGTTTACTGAAGACTGCAGTAGGATGGTTTGAGAGTTGCCATGAAAAAAAGGCAACAGAAATAAGATCAATTAAACACTAATTGAAAAATTATTAATAACTGACAATACTTTATCAAAGAATAAAAAAAATTCTATCAAGAAACAAAGTAATTATTCTTGTTTTTTTAATGAAAATTTCTTTAAACAATTACAAAAGAAACAAAGAGAGTAATCAATCCAATTAAAAGCATAAACACTGAGAAATAAAAGTTTAGATTAAAAATGTGGTCCAGGTAACCCAAGTCAACTTTTTTTAGACCTTATTTTCATCTGGCCCATTTACCAAAACTCTTCTTGTTCTTCAATGATAAATTGCATTTAAAAAATATGGTCTAAAAAAGTTTGACTTTGGGTAACCTTTACCACACTTTTAATCTGGACTATAAAGACAGTGTTAGAATTGACTTGTTGTTTGAAAGATTCACAATTCTCAATCCAATAACAAAAACCTGTTTGAAGAGATTCATGCTAAATACAAAGATACAAAAAACTTATTTTGAATTTAAGTGCAAATCATTTTTTATTAGGTTAAATATAAGAATTTCACAAGTTCTTTTGAAACTAAATGAAAAGATTAACCTCTTATAAGCAAAAAGTATTATTTTGATCTCCAAAGAAATCATTAAATGAAACTATTAAAAAAAAGCCAAACACAAAACATTTTAATTAAACTTTCATTTATCCTTTTATAATAATTAAGCACTCTGATCCTAATTTGTGTAAATAAAAAGATCATAAAATCAATCACAGATGATGATGATGATGATGAAAGATGAAAATTACATATAGAAATGATGTAATAATAAGAAGATTAAACTTTTAAAGAATCATGTAAATCAGCTATTAAAAACTTTAATTCAACAAATGCACAACAATTGGGGAATATTTCAGCAGTTAAACAAAAGTCATTTGCATAAAAGCATTATTTACTGAAAGAGTCAAATATCCTCAACCAGTGATAACAGATAAGACAAAACAGGTGGGGTGTATTTCAAGTGACCAGAATCAAATTCAGATTAATAATTATTATTTAGGAAATGAGGAATCAGAAAAAAAAAAAAAAAAAACTCAAGTTAATACTAGGCTGCACAGAAATTATGAATGATTAATTTCAATAAAATCTTTTAAAAATCCTTTGCAAAACCCACAAAAATAAATGATCAACTTGTGTTATACTGATATTTATTTTTATACACTTGAAAAAGAAAGTAAGCAAAAAAAATTACAAAATGACACTAAGAGCAAATAGAAAAATATTTGGCCTTTTTTGGGGTGAATTGATAAATGTAGAATGTCTATTAATAAATATCTTATTCTGATTCTGATATTCTATTCAACCAAAAGCAAAAACAAGGTTAAAAGTAGTGAAAGACAGTAAAATAATAGTTAAGTGATACCATTTGAAAAATTACTGAAGACTTCACAAGAAAATTATTTTGACATTAGTTTTATACACAAGTGAATTTTTAATAGAAAATTTGAAACATTTTGGGGATTCTTAGACATTTGATGAAATTATCATCCAATTATAATGTGATAATAAATCAAATAATTACATGTATAGGCTTCGATAAAATTAATGAACAGACTGAATATTTTAATTTATAACTTTTTTTGATTGAATTTAAATACTACTACTTCAGTTTCATAATAGTTTTTATATTTGCATATAAATTCCATCCAATAAATGCAGCAACTATTATGGGACAGAGGTAGTATTTGCTTTTGTTGCTGCTTTGAAAATTAACATTAGTAATTCCTAAAAAAATCCTTTGTTTTGAATTTAATAAATTGTATTAATAACATTAACTGCATATTAGCTGCAAATTCCTTGATAAATCTTTCATCTACTAAATCTGTATGTTAGTTCATTTAAAGTTTCAAATGCCTAATGGGATACATCATAATAACTAAAATAAAAATAGATATATAACTCAAGTGAATTTATCAAACAAATTACAAAGATTAAATCCATTAGAATATGTATTCATCCAACTCTCTGTAACCAAGAGGATGTGACACAAGGGGAATTTTTTTAAGTAGAGTTTTTAACAGGTTCAAATTCAGAGTTTTCCTTCTCATAGACTGGTTGCCATCGCAAGGTTAAAGAGCCTAGTCTGCCCTACTACTTACCCATATCTGGAGGGAGAATAATTGAATTCATACTTTTCCCAAGGATATTAATGCTATGTGAAATGCAGCTTTGTCTAGGATTTGAACTTGGGTCACCATGTCATTTCCTATAACGATAATCATTACAGCACAAGTGTTTCCTTAACATTAAAATATTGAAGTATATAAAATGATTTCAATTATATGTAATCAGAATTTAAGTATAAAAAAAAATCACTAAAATATATAAGTCAATTAAATAAATTCAAATAATTATTAAACATTTAAGTTTTTCTCATAATTATAAAAATCTAAAGAACTATAGAATTGCAAGTTATTTTCCCTATAGTCCAGGTTAAAAGTGGAGTAAGGGTAATTTTTCCAATGCTGGTATCATTGGGGAATGAGAAAAGTTTTGGTAAATGAGTCAAAGCTTTGACTGTTAACCAAAACATTTCTCATTCCCCAATGATACCAGTATTGGAAAAACATGATCTAAAAAAAGTTTAGCTTTGGGCCTTACAATGCTTTTAACCTTGATTAATATGCATTTTTGTAGGATCACTAAAACAACTAAGATACATCTAATTAGAATAAGGTCTCTAATATAAAGAACATATTTATATAACTTATATAATTAATTTTCAAATATCAAAATCAAAAATATTTGATTGCAGAAAAGGCAAAACACTAAATAAAACTAAAACTTTAAAATAATTTGACATTATATTGCTGATTCTTATATATATATATATATATATATATATACAAAATATTAGTTAAAATTTACTCAACTATCTTATCTCAATGTCTATTAACAGAAAAAAATGACTACCAATAAAAATTATTATATATAAAAATAAATATTCGTTGAAGTTAATAATAGTAGAATAAGATTTTATTTATGTTTGATTACAAACAAAAACTTTACAATAGATGACAAAAGGGGGGGGGGTAATGCAAAACTTGTAAATATGCAATAATGAATTTAGATAAAATGAAAATGGTTCTTTCTTGCTTTTAGAGTATAATACAGAATTTGATCCAATGTGACAAAATAAACCAAACTAAGAAATAGTACAAGTATAAAAAGAAATAGACATTTTTTTATTAGCAACTGAATCTTTTTCAAAGATAATGTTTTAACTGATGATGATGATGATGATGAAAAAGTGGAAACTGTACTTGTTGCCATGCTTAGCCAATATCCAGTTGCTAAGGCCATGCATTGGTCAGTGGATTGATTAAAACATGCCAAGATAATAAAAATTATTAGTATCATAAAATAATTAGTAATAACAATCTGAAGAGACAGTCCAGGCATGGTTGGGAGAATAATTCCATCTAGTTAACATTCTGAGAAAAACCAAAATATCATGCCATTAGAAATGATGATGATGATGATGCCATGCAGGATCATGCTTAAAATAATATTTGATCATAAAAAAAACAAAAACATACAGAAACTTTCAACAAAAAAAAAAAAAAAAAGAAAAAAAGAAAAAGAAAAATTTTTTTTTTTTTAAAACTTTACTGTCTAGTTCAGCAATGATTTCAGTTCCAATTTTTCTCAAAAGAAAATGAAATATTAAGAAAATTAAAAATCAAAATCATCACAAATTCCAAAAACTGAGTTGAAAATTACATTCATTAATTAGGCATTGTGATCATGATTAATTATTGGATTTTTTGAAGAAAAATGTTTTGAAGAAATCTAAGCACTGAAGATAATGAGACACAAACACTGGAAGAATAGAAAGTATCCTAATTTTTAAAAAAAGAAGTAATTTAAAAGAAAAATGATTAATAAATTAAAAAAAAATATTCTGCTAATTCAGTCCAGTTTATTTGATATCTGTTTGAATAGAGGCTTTGGGGTTGTATATATTAAAAATAAAAGTATTGCAAGTATTTACATATACAAAAACCTTTACAATTAGGATTTACAAATGAATTAAACTCATTTTAATAGTTTTCTTTTAAATAATCATTCAAATATTACATTAGAAATAAAATGCATTAAGCTGAAGATAAACATATACAATTTAAATACAAAAACATTAAAAAGTAAGAGACAATTTTTATTAATTGTGCTGTTGTTGCTGCTGCTCAAATGGCACATCATATTGTGTATGTTCACTCTGAAGTAGAAAATATATACAAGTATTCAAGAGTTCACAGAATACAACTACTACTTTCTTGCCAGTCAATGAAAGAATTTCTATATAAACACCAATAAGTTCTAGTAAACAAAATATTACTATAAAATAAAGTGTCTGTATAAAAGAAAAGAACTAGATAAGTAATAGATATTGTATATCTAAGTTGATTTTTCACCAAGAAATCATTAAGTTATGGCTTTGAAAATAATAGAATAAAAGATTTGAATAACAAAGCACCTTTTTTTTTTTTTTGTTTTCTATCATTTTGTGTTATTCTATTTGAAATCACCATTAATGCTTTTTGCTCGTCCAGGTTAAAAGGGCAAAAAGAGTAACTGGAAGCCAAACCTTTTTTTAGACCTTATTTTTCTGATGCAGGTATCATTACCAAAAGAGAAAAGTTTTGGTAAGCTTTTCTTGTTTCCCAATGATACTTGCATCCGAAAAATAAGGTCTAAAAAAGGTTTGGCTTTAGTTTATACTTTTAACCAAGACTAATGATGAAGCAAGACATCTACGCTGGCAGTTGGTGATATATATATATGAAATGGCATAAACAATATGATGTCAAGATGGAGTTAAATGAAAAAACTTTCAATAGAGCTGTGGATATTGTGATAAGACACTTGTTAAGATCTTCAATATAAAATTCTTGAAACAATGTTAGCTTATCATAAGTTGAAGAAAGTTTATTTAGAGAAGGCATTGCACAGTTTGTTTTTAAATTACTAATTTATATATATTTCATAGATCTATAAATCATGGTCAGTACCTGGTATATATTTTTGGGGGTGTCTGAAACAATGGTTGCTCTTAGCCATTTTCTATTCTGTATGTATAGGTTTAACTTGGAATATTTTCTAAAAATAAAATATTGGTTTTAAAAACTTGACCTATACATAGTTATATACTGTAATTTAGATTTTACCTTTATTTGTGTTAAATGTTCATGATATTCTCACTTGCAATTCAATAGTTTTACAATAATCATTTACAATGTACATTTCGACAACTTTCTATAAAAATTGAATTCAATAAAATATGACAAGAATAATTGTAATTAAAAGTTTTTTGTTTTTTTTTTAAATTAAGAAAAAACAATTTACAAATTTGAAAGCAGCAGAAAACCACATAAAAAATGATCTAAAATCATTTTAACCATAAATATACCTCCCTCACCTCAACCCCCACTGAAATTATATAAGTGTTAAAAATTATAGTTTCATATTAATTATTGATGTATTTAATATAGAATAAAAATTATCTTGTAGAAATTATTAAATAATAAGAAAAAAAATTGTTTCATCCCACTGAAAATCTTCAAAGCTAATTTCTACAGATTTAGATAATTGCCATAAAATGAGGAAAAATAAGAGTTTAAGTGTGATTATAATTGTTATGATTAAAATTGTAGAGACTTGGAAAAAAAAGGTAGGAGTGGAGGCACCCAATCAAACATGATCACAAAACCTTTAGGATATTATGTGATAAATTTTTTCTTGTTTAGTTATCAACACTTCCATGTTTACTTAACAATGTGCTGTGTGCCAGCAGTGAATATCAAGTCAACACATTATTGCATGGGTCATGCTTGTCACTCCAGACATAGAACTTATATTTCTGCATGCTGAATATATTACATTAGAATAAACAAGGGGAAGTGGGAATAGTTGCCTATTTGCCTTCTACTGAATTGATATGCGCACACACACACATGTATACTTTTATTCATTGGTGTGTGTGTGTGTGTGTGTGTATAGGTATAAAATGACATATTGCATAGGACTTTTGAATTTGACAGAAATACATTTTTTATAAGTAAATGAAAAAAAATTACTAATAATCTGGGCATATTAAAAAACTTCATAGAAAAGTTTTAAAATGTAAATATTGTTCTCTATAATAAAAATAAATGGAAATTTACAGGAACAAAAGGATGCTTAATGATGACAATTTCCCAAGAAGTTGTTAATAGACTTAATAAAACTTAAATATATAAACATTTCTACAAATTCTAAAGAAACTGCTAATATATAAAAATATCAAAAATAAAGTATGTCAAAAATAAATGCAATTATTATTTCAAAAGAAAAAGAAAAACTGATATTATTATTAAAAGTATGAAAGAATCCATCATTAAATTTGACTACAGTATTAACAAGTCCTCTACAAAGGACTATTAAACAGGATATACTAGAAAAAACTATTTTTCAAAGAAACATAATAAATATAGCAAGAATCTGTCATAATTTTGGAACATAGATTTGCTTTTATTATCAAAAATATAAGTACAATAATTTGCTGTTCTCTAGTGCTCACCAAAATTCATCCTGACTCACGAGCTAAAGTTTTTATTTAAATTTTCATTCAAATACATTTTCTTCATCAAACATTTCAAATTTCTAAAAAATGAAGCTACCATGACACAATTTATCTTGGATGGAAAGAGTTAATAAACTAGATTATAATCATCTGATTCCTGTATAAATGTTACATTGATATAGCAAAGATAACACATCCTAGCAGGAATTTTAACATAGTAGTAGTTAAAATACTCCAAGTTAGAAAACAAAACAAATTGTAAATCTATAATGATGTCATGAAGTTGGTATTTGCACTCACTCTCATTGTTCTAAATTTTCAACAATAAAATGCTAATTATGAAGTACTCCCTCTTATAATTAAGAGGGAGAATTTCATAATTGCAAATAAAGTATTTTGTTAGCAAATTAGTTTTATCCTTTTAGTAATAAATTAGTTGGTTGCTTTTAGGTCAAGCCAATTCAAACAACATCAAATTACTAAACAAAAAGATTTTTTTTCAACCAGATGTACAAACCAATTAATTCTACTGTGTTGTTTTTTATTGCAATAACAAAATTGTTATTTATTCATTTCTAATTGTAGATTTAAACCTTAACAACTACAAACATTTTTCATTATATTTATCTCATAGCCAAATATTACAGATTCTCAAGCGGAGAAATGGAGAAACAGTTGGAATTCAAACAAAATTGCTAACTAGATATAATAAAGATCAAAGATATCCCTTTTTTTCTTAAACATATAATTAAAGTTATATAATTTTAAGTTAAGTTTAAATGTTAAAAATTTTCAAACTTCTTCAAATGAATTACCCTGGAGAAAATTCAGCTCAATCTGAACATATAAACTAATCAATATATCAAGAGTCATAATACTTCATGATAAGTAAATACAAAAAAAAAATACTACATATATTTCTGATAAGCTTTTTTATTGATTTTAATGGCCTGTATTCAAGTCACCAGTATCTCAAGGTTAAAAAATGACTGCAACTCTATTCAAAAAGGTGAAACAAAACAATGAAATAAATTTATAAAAATAAACATGATAAATTAAGAAAATAAAAATAAAATGAACAGAAATAAAATTAATACAAGAAAATATATATATATACATATGAATCTTGTTTATAAAATCATAATTTTATAGCTGCTCAAGAAAATCCAAATGAATCAGGTTTGAATGAATGTAATATCTGATTTTAGAGTATGTTAGAAATGAAAAAACTTATGCCTATAGAAATATTTAATTATTAACATAATCTTCAATGTTTCCTAGAACCCCATTCTATCTGTCAACAAGCTTATAGATGCCATGTTTGTAAAATTCTTAAGGTTTTTATTCAAAATATGAGACCAAGCGCTTCTCTTGATGTCAACCTAAGACTGTCCAAATGATTTTGTATTTACTTGTTGGGAGTCATTGTTTACACAACAACATCAAGAACCTTTTTAGACAGACTTATTACTGGTAATTGGAAGTGGATCCTTTATGATAACATTAAATGTCATCATCAGTAGATCTTTTGAAGAAATAGACTTGCTCAACAACCAAAAGATGGACTTCATCCAAAAATCATGTTGATTGTATGGTAGGACATTCAAGGAATTATTCATTATAAATTGTTAGACAATAAAGAATCACAGCTAATTTCTACTGCAACCAACTTTGTCAATCAAAAATAGTCTTCAACAAAAAACATCTGTCTTTAATCAAGAGAAAAGGAGTCATCTTCCATCAAAATAATACCTGTTTTCACAAAGCTCAATTGACTAAAAATCTTTTAGAGGAGCTTGGTTGGGAAAAATGGCTTCATCGCCCATATTCACCTCATTTTGCTTCTTCCGATTATCACTTGTTTAAGGGGATAACAGAACCATTTCAATGGTCTTGGGTTGAAATTATAAGAGGCTGAACACAAGTTGGTCTCATATTTTAAATCAAAACTTTAAGAATTTTACAAACATGGCATCTATAAGCTTTTTGACAGATGGAATGAGGTTCTAGGAAGCAATGGAGGCTATGTTAATGATTAAATATTTCTATAGGCATAAGTTTTTTTCATTTATAATACATACTCAAAAATCAAACATTGCATTCGTTCCAGCCTGACAGATTGTTGGTCCTATTTCAATATTTTTTCTTTCATAATATGGAATAATAAAGACATTTCTGACTTTGAAAATAATTGGTTATGTGAATACAAAATTTTTTCAATTAGCAATCTATTGATAATCTTGACCAGTGGTCAATGATTCTTCAAATTTTTTTATGGTTTGCAAAAGACCAAAAAAGCAACAGAAGTATAGTGTGCTTGAAAAAAATTCACTTAACTTTTATGACGATCATTTTTAGAAAAACTTTTTTAAAAAGTTATAAAAACTAAAGTCAGAGAATGAGTGATATAATTATTCAGCCACAAAGATTTACTATTGAACATTCTTTTCTGAAATTTTCAAAATTCTTACATGTCAAGAAACATATGGCATATATTTTTCCATTTTCAGAGGGAAGTCTGCCATTAGTTAAATTAATTTAATAATTTTTTTGAGATGTTCACTTGTGTATCTTTTCTAGTCAGAAAAAAAAAGCTTCTGAAAATCAGCTGTAGAAATCCACCCTTTGTGGCTGAAATTAAATGGAAATATTTATGAATTTTCAAAAATTAATTGATATATGTATGTATGTATGTATGTCTGATGAAAAATGAAAAATTGATTGAGTTTGAGATTGTCTTTTTTGATCAACAGAAAAATGTATTTATAGACTCACAATCAACGAAATCATTCTTAAAAGACTCAAGTATAATCCCTAACAGGGAAAGGAGTAGTGCCCTTCCCTACACCTATGTGTAGTAGCTATTGAAAAGGGAGCCTTCAGGTCACCAACTTACAACTATAATCCCTAAAAACAGTTGAAATGAATTTCAGATTTTTGTATCAATGTAAATAACATGATGCATAAAACAGGTCAGTTATTGTGTTTTATGGCATATCAACCCTTGTGGGTTATTTAATGCCAAATCCTGTTTATAGATACGTATGATTTGTAAGCAAAGAGTTTGTAGGCAACATTATTTTTAAATGAGCCAGAGTTCATTTGTTTCAAGTATTCCTATTAAACACTAATAATTCTATTCAACATTATTCATTTGTTTGCGCACAGTTAAATCATTTCAAGCCTTGAAATGAAATACTAATAGTTCAATTTAATATTAATGATTTGTTTGCACACAGTTAAATAGTTTCAAGTATAGTAAATGATTAGATAGTTCTATTTGACCAACAAATGGGACCCAAACAGGTACTATCACACAGGGCCAGAGTGGACCTGGGAGTAATGGCAGTGAAAGGATATTCTACATTCCCCAAAGTTCCAGGGTAGAGCCTGGATATGACACTAAACCATCAGAGATGCAGTCAGCATATTCTACAGCTCCAGCTGACTGGGTGAGTTTTTTTTTCTCATAGTTTTCTGTAGCTGTTTCTAATATGGCATATATCATGTAAATAAATGCATTAAATAATTAATATACTTTCATTTTTAATTAGCAACCAATCATATATATGTATACTGCTTTGAATAATAAAGATTTGGACATTAAAAGAATATTAAAAAATAAAATCCAAGGGCAGAAAAATAACAAAATAAGATTTTAAGAGTATGTCCTCCACCCCACAAAAAAATAAATAAATAAAAATAAATAAATAAAAATAAGTGAATAAATAAATAATCTTTTTTATCTTCATAAATTAATAGCTATATATATGCCTTTGGTAGTTATTTAAAGAACTGAGGGTTTTTTTTACTCTCTTTTTTTTATTAAACACCAAGGAAAAAATGATCTAATATTTCATCAATATGGCATACGTGTGAAAACTGGTCAAGTTATTTTTTTTTTCTAAAGCCTTTTTCAGTTCATTTTTTTTTTTATTTTAAAAAAGAGTAAATCATTTTATGCAATTTCACTTTTGATCTGTATTTCATAATAATCTGTCAGTGTATAACAATGTCATAAATAAAAAGGATAAATATTAATTTTACTCAGTGGAAAAATCAATCATTTCACCTACAATAAAAATGATGCACTGAGGCAACATTAATGTTTATTATTAAAACTGTTGATAGAAAACTTTTGTTTTAAAGGAATCCAACAACATCAGATAAAAAAGACTATTGTTGTTCAGTCAGTCAGAAATATTTAAACATTGAATAGACAAAAGTAGATTTGACAACAATTATGGAACAAATCAAATTTACTTTTGAATAATAAATACTATTAAAAGAAGAAGAAAAAATCTACATTCTATCCTAGATCAATCACACAAAACAAAACAGGCATTCGGAAACTATAGCAAAGGATTAGTTGAAGTTTCTACAGAAGTGAAATTTTCTATCAGTCATGATATGGGATTCTAACAACAAAACATTTAGTATTTGTGTGAATGTGTGAAACATCAAAAACCTATAAAACACACAATGACTATTACTACTACGACTACTACTACTACAATAGAACACAAATATTTTCACATTTAAAAGAAAAACAACAATCACTTCAACACAAGGATTATGTTCATGGTATTTTTCTTCAGAATCTTTTTTTTTTAAAACAAATCTTTTATTTCTATAAGGAAAAAAAATCAGATTATAAAATATAAGCCTTATCCTCCAAATTTGTACAAATGACATTTTAGAAAAATATCATTTGAAATCGGTGAAATCCTTCTAAATAGCAGGAAGGCTTGAAATCTACAAGTAAAAATCTTCCATTAAAATATCCATGACTATGAAAATTCAAAAAACAAAGAAAATATGGAATATACAGAAGCTGCTGAAAAGTTCTCAACCCAACTAAGAAGAGAATAACCTAAAGCCATGAAATGTATATTCCACATATTCATTCTGAAGTTAAACAAATTGAGCACACTGTTTCTTGGGTTTCTTTAACCATTTCAAAAAATTCAATTAAAAAGAGAAAAAAAAAGTAATTCTCATCTTAAGCAAAGAACTTTCCAGCAACCCTTTATATTCCTCCAAGTTAATAAGTTCCCTTATTATTATTATTATTATTATTATTATTATTATCATTATCATCATCATCATCATCATCATCTATTAAGCAATAGCAAGATTATAAAAATGAACCAATGAATATATAAAAATTAAGTGAATGTTAGAAAATTTTTAAAACTGAATCTTAAATTTACCAAGAACCAACAAAATTAACTTCTAATATATCATCTTTTATATTTTGAATTGTATAAATCCCTCATGTAATATTATAGCTAATCTCTTAGTATTTAATCTAATTCTGACTTGTATTAATTTATCTATCATCTCAGTTTCCTAAAAATAGTCAACCACTAAAAGTTTAAAATACTAAGTTATCCTCAAAACCCAATTCATAGAACTTATGATTTGTATTCATATAATTAAAAAGAATCCATATCTTTTTTTGAAAATAGATTTTAAAACTTAACACTAGAAAGTAATTAGTTTAGAAAGAACTCCTTGTTTTCATATTTGGGATATACTAAATTTTTAAAATTAGTTTTAAGTAAATAATGAGATATTGGCTAGTTCATTCAATTTTTGAGGATGAAAAATAGTAATTTTTCAATATTAAGTTTAACAAGCGACATATTTACTATCTTATTCTACTATTTCTTTCAGTCAACTTCATAATTTCATCTGTCCAGAACTATATATCTTCGACTTTAGATATCTTTGGCAGTCATCAAGAAAACTGAAGTCTGTTTATCTTTTTAAGAACATTCTTTAAACACTGGAATAAATGATATAAAATTTGTCAGCCAAGCTGTCATAACTTTTGCCTGATCACCAATGAAACATATAGTCCAGAATTATTCTGATGGAATATTATGCCCCCACCTCTCTCAACTAATTCTAAATGCTTTTCTGAAAATCATAACAAATCTGATATAAGTGATTTTTCAGCTTTTGATTTGGACATTTCCAGTATGTTGGTTATCTCCCATATAATTGATTCTTTTCAAGTAATATCTTCATTTGACTAATGTCAACAGAAACTGATTGATGTAAATTTCAAAAACTATTTTGACACATTCAATCATTCAGAGCACCTTTTCTATAAAGTACACAAAAATTTTTAGTATCCAAGTCACATTTTTACCTTTCTTAAAATAAAAGCAAAATATATTGAAAATATTGTTCATTGTCTTCCATCTTCATTGTTAAAATCAATATATAAATATATGTCAATTAAGGTATTTAAAAAAAAAAGTACACCAATATGACAGATATCATAAAAGTGATCTTTTAGTTAAAATTAAAGATCTTCAAATTACATCCTAATGACAAACATGGAACAATTTTTTTGGTCAACTCAAGACTTTGCATAGAAATATAAACCATGTAAAAAAGATTTGTGTTATGCAACTAAAACAGATATCTGATCCTCTAAAATTTGATCTGTTTGTATAACAATAATTTCCAAGTTTCAAATGAATCACTTGTATAATTGTATATCATATCAATATTAACTCTAGAAAATTGTTTGTGTAAAAAGCATGTGATATACAAAAGCTATTTCTCAAGAGTGAAATTTTGGCAGCAAAAAATGATTATTTATTAACTTAAATCTTTTGTAAATTCAATAAACATTCTTTAAAGAAATTCTTGCAATCTTACTTAAAAGGTTTGAGGCTAAATCCTTCAATTATGAACTTATAAATCAATTTCTAAATGGAACACTTAAGAAATCAGTTTGAAATTAAAAGTGAGAGAGTGGCTCTCTTTCAAAACTGACACCATATTCATCATCAAGTTGAGCTGACAGCAAAGATTCCTTTAACTCTCTCTCTTGTCATCCATTCATAAGAACCATTGCACTTTATAAAGTCCTCAAGACAGTAACCAGTGTTTGCACAGAGTTTAGATATTGTAAAAACTCCTAATAGTTAATCTAGAGTACTTCAAACAAAACAATTAAAGAAATTTAGATTAATTTTGAATTCTATCTATTGGTGTGATAAACTTAGAGATAGCTTAATCAATTGTGACAATCAATGAATTTAAAGCAGAGAATAAAAAATATCTTTGCTTTTTTCTGTTAAATATTCTAAGAATAAGAGTTCAAATTATTCTCATATTGTAAAGTGATATAAAAATCATAGTCTTCATTTTGGTAATTTTTTGTCACATAACTTTTTCATAAAATACATTTAATAATGCAAACATAAAATTGATAATGTAAATTCTAAAAGACAACTGCTCAATTTTAATGTATAAGCAATAATGAAGTTTTCTTTCATGCTTTTAAAGAATGATTTGGTGGGGATATTCTAAACCACAATATATAAAAGCTTTTGATGTTGGGTGGGGAGAATAGAAACTTCTTAAAACTAATTAAAAATTTTCATAAAAATACAGTTCAAAATTAATCTTTTCAAAAGATTATGTAGTGCCAAATCTCCTGGGGAATGTGGATATGCATAAGGAAATTAATTATGAGCAACTTACACTAAATTCAAACATTCTTTGCTGGCACCAAAGTTAATCTTTTCAAAAGATTATGTAGTGGCAAATCTCTAAATATCAGAACATCTTCAAATAGATATGCAGCAAAATATGCAATTAAAATGTGATATTTTACATAATAATTTCTAAAAAAAAATATTTTCTAAATAAGAATAAGTAAATTTATGAAAAAGACAAGGGAGATAAATACTGGGATAAAATTTTCGAAAATGTCAAATAACTGAGGAAAAAATAAATGAGATCTGAACATCAGTATTCTGTCAGTTTAATTTTTTTAACTGTTTCTGCTTTACCTTTGGTTAGATATGAAAATACTCTCCTTCCAAAAATCTAAATAAACACTTAGAAAATATAAATCTAAAAAATATTATTCCTGTTTCATAATAGTTGTTACATTTGCATATAAATTTCACTCACTAAAAGTAACAACTATTATGGGACAATGGTAGTATATATTTTTTTTATTTATTGATTTATTTATAGGTGGTGATAATTTTATATAAATATTATTTTTGCCTTTTTAGCAATCTTATAAAAATTCTAATTGATTGAACTGCTTGAATCATATACCTATTGGCGGCAATTGTCAATAAGAGTAGATTGATTATAATCAATTACAACTTTGATGTCAAAAGGAAATATATGAAAGATTGAGTGTGAAAGGCAATAGACAAAGAAATATAAATGGAAAAAAAGGGAAGAGAGGAAATAATTATTTTAAAAAAAATTAGTTAACACAGAAACATTGGGTAGTGTTTGAAATGACAAGCATGTGGATGGACGAGGAACAGGAAAAAACTCCACAACATCAATGTTAGCAGCAGCAGCAGCAGCAGCAGCAGCAAGTGCAGAGGTACACTGTCCAGCCCAACCAGCTGACCCCACACACACTCTATGGTGGCGCACTTACTAGCTGAATGCATGAACAGGCACTCATACAAATTTACACCTACCCTCTTCGTTTTGCACTCGGTAGGCAGTCACTAGGTCAGGAGCACTAGCTGACCCGGTCAGTACACTAGTTCGCAGAAGACCAGTCACTAAGAAAAGAAAGTAGGTAAGTTAAGGAAGTTAAAATAGTAGGACTGTCATGTGGCTTTTTTGTGGTCGTTGCTGTTGTTGTTGTTATAGATGTTTCTGATATTTTGGGGATAGGCAATTCTTTGTCTTTTTCTTCTTTTAATGCTTTTCTTTATATAGAAAAGCTCACTGACCACCGGGAAGAAACAGGGATAAGAAAGGTAAATATGAAATGGACAAAAAAAAAAAAAGAAAAAAAAAAAGAAAAAAGAAAACAAAAAAAAGAAAAGAAAGAAAAAAGAAAACAAAAAGAAAAGAAAATAAAGCATTTTTTTGCATTGTATAACAGGATGCCAATTTCTTGAAAATAAAAATTGTAGATATGATGATAAAAAAGGTAATATTAAAAAAAAAATGTTTAACTTCTCTGTAAAGCAATACAGAACTAATTAATATTTTGCAAGATCCTCTTTAAAAAGTGTTAAAGTAAATAAAGCAGCAATTTTACATGTAATACAAAAGTGACAGGATTAAGTAGTTTTGCCTGATGAGTCAAAAAGATTAAATGATTCAAAGCTGGGAATGCAATGGAAAAAGGATTTTAGATATTGAAGAGGAGTTGGAGAAAGATTGCAATTATTATCTTATTTATTTTTAGATTTATAATTTTACTATAAATCCAAGCAAGGTTTAATACATTTTACTTATAATAATATCTGCATTAATTCTAAATAATGAATCTTAATAAGACTTATTGAAAAGACGAACAATCACAATAAATAATTTTTAATTCAAAAAAATGTTTTTATTTTTCAAATCATCAACATGACTAAAAATTGTCTGATGTTTTCATTCTATAATGTCTCAAAATTGATGTAATCCTGTATTTTTGGTTTTTATAGATATATAAAATAGTGTACATCATATCCAAGGATAAGTAGAAGAAATATCAAAAGTCAATCAATTAAAAAAAGAGCATACCACAAAAGATAAGCAGTATTTACTTTTATTTCTAAAAAAAATCTACATATTGAAAATACAAAGTAAATAAAAGATTTTTCTTTCTTGTATATTTTGTATAAATCTTTCCTCTGAGATAGTGATTTTGAAATTTCAGTCAAGAAGATTAGACAAAATTTTTAGAATTTATCTTAGTTAAATAAAAACACCCAAGTGTATTCGTAGTTGTTGTTCTTAATAACCATCATAATAACGAGAGAATTTTTAAAAAATAACAAAAAAGGAAAATATTAATCTCAGGTAGAAATCCCTTTTTTTTTAATTTCTTAAATCTAGGTTTGATTTATCATATTTCCTATATTCCCAATAAAATGTTTCATAAAAATGCTGCTTCATTGATATTTTCTAAATAACTTTTTAACTATAAAAACTGCTCTATATTCAAAGTGCTAGAGGTATTGTGAATGAAGAACAATCACTTGGTATGTAGAAAAGTCTCGATTTTAGATTAAAAAAACAAACAAACTTTTGAATTTATAATTAATGTTAATTTATGTTCTGTGGGAAAGAATAATTACCTAAGGAAAAGTAGCACAGACTCAATTTAGTAGGCCTATTTTACATTGAAAACCAACTTAAAGTGTAGAACTTTGGCAGATGAACTGGGGTGGAGAGGGGAGGCAGATTAAAAAAAGAGGCAAAAATAAAAAAAAGCAAAGAGAATTAAATTTGTCTTACATCAGCAGGTGAACCTAGAGTGCAAAAAGCAGAATTATTAAGGTGAACAAGGCCAACAATTTGCAGTTCTATGGACATGACTAAAAAAAGCATTGGAATTGCTGTCAGGTGAGTCATTTTTCTACATTACCAGGGATTAGAGTGCACAAAACTTCCACCTGCAAATAACATCAATCAACATGAATCTGCCAACATCAGATTTTCCTTATGCAATTATACTAGCCAACATAAAAAAGAGCTTCACAGCCAATAAACTTCTTTCCATATCAGAATGAAAACTCATGTTTTGGATATTTATTATTTATAATAGAATTCTCTAAGAGACAAAGCTTGAGAAAAAGAAAATTATTGAATCATGAAATAAAGTTTGGAAATTATTTCAATATTTCATATTTTGATTTATATTATTCAATATTAACAATAATGTTGAATTTGGAAAATATGCTTGGCAGAGAGTCGACACTTAAAATTGCAGATAACAACATTTTCTGTGTTATATGTATATTTATAGTAAATTTCTTTTCTCAAGTATCATCAGGCATTGTTTAATGAATCTTTTATTGTTGGCATGACAACAGTGATGCATCAAACTGGCAAAATTAAGAATGAAATTCAATTCAGGTTAAAAGCATGGTAAGGGTAACCTGAAACTGAACATTTTTGCACCTAATTTTAACAAAGCAGATATTATGGGGGAACATGAAAAGTTTTAGTAAAAAAAAGGGCAAACTCTAAACCATTAACCAAAACTTTTCTTATTCCCAATGATACATGCATTGGGAAAATAAGGCATAAAAAAAGTTGGGATTCAGGTTGTCCTTAATCCACTTTTAAAGGATTTTTTTTTCTATTTTATTTATTTAAAATAATTGCAGTACAAAATTATTATGTTTGCACTTTGTCCAATTTGTTTAAAACTTCAGATATATTTTTCAATTCCAAGAATAAAAACATTAATACAAAACTAAACAGAATTATCTGTGAGAATTTAATCAGAACACAACACTAAATTCAGCTGGTAAAGGTCCAAGATAAAAGCGCATAATAAAACCAGTCTAGAGAAATGACACATTATACTACACCTGATGAAACTAAAGGACAAAATTCACAAAAATATATACACATTACACAAAACTTGTATACATTAAACAGTTTAAGTCACTATTAATTTAAGACAAACTCATCACAAAACTAATACAGTGTAACATTAGTACTACAATTACAAACACTACTTTTGATAACAAAAGGATCACAATATACACTGCCTATTTTTTTTATAATTTGAAAACGTCAAACAGCTAATTAAAATATTTAGCAGCAACAAAAATCTGTGTAAAATTAATACAAATTCTTTTCTATCAAATATACTATCATCAAAATAACCTCAAGAGACAAATACTCTTAACAGCAGCATTCATTAAGAATAGAAATTTAACAAATGTAAAATATTGATTTTATTTATTTACTTCAATTAGCCTTTCACAGTGCACAACACATCAATTATACAACAATCAACAGAATGGTCAGCCCATTTATTCAGGTTTTCCCTTTCATTTTCTAGATTCAAAAGATTAACAGTTTAATTAAAGGAGAAAAGTCACTTTTACGTGTCAACAGTCATACTTTGAATCAGGGAAAGTTTTTTGGAAAGATTTACAGAATAAAAAGACAAGAAACCTTTACAAACAAAATATGTAAAAGATAGCACTATAAAATTATAAACACACAAGATATCTTGATTAGTAAAAACTTGACAATATTCTACAGAAAAAAATGGGAATTTAGTTCTACAGAAATAACTGAAATAAAAATATACAAAAAGAAATTGAGAATTTTTTTTTTTTCAAATAAAATCAGTCATCATCATCATGATGAAAAATCAAAATGAAAAAAAAAAACAAAACAAAAAAAACAAACAAACAAACAAAACAAAAGAAACAAAAAAACGTTAAATATTCAATAAACAACTTCACCAGTCATTTAATTATACATAAATATCCATAGTACTGATAGTTCCAAACTAATCTATAGCATCATTCTAAAATAAAATCAACAAGCAATTTATATTTATGTCTTAAAATATATATTCTATTTTGAGGTAAATTATGAAAGAAAAGAAAAAGAGTGTTGATTTTGAGAAAAGGAGGGGACTAAAGAAAGATAAATAGTTTTTAAAATGTCAGTTATAGAATCTACCATGAGGAAAACCTAATCATTTTTTTTAATAAAAAAAGGAGGGGCATCTGAAACAAGAAAATAATATGCCAATTTATCAAGCAATTTTGATAACAAATTTCTTGGTTGATACCAAGCAAAATATAGATTGATATATCAATTAATATAGTTTAAAAAAAAATAAAAAAAAAGAACAATTTTCTAAAATTCCTATCAGATAATTTCTACTTAGATTAGCAATGTTTACATTTAAAACATCTTAATGCTAAGCAGCTGATTAATAACAGACAAATATTATCAAGAAAAAAAAAATGACAAAAATTTATAATCAAATAACCTAAGATAACTGATATCTTTAAAATACAATGATAAATCCTCTCAAGTAATAAAAAAAAATCAAATAAAAATATATAATATTGAAAAACTAAAACACTTTTATTGATATTTTCTTTTTAGGTATTTTGTATTTTTGGATTATTATTTTACAGATTTTTCTAAAATTATAAGTGGCCATCTTTGTCTTGTAGTAATTGATTAACCAAATAAAAAAAAGGCTCATTTTAACTTTCAAAATCAAAATAGGACTAAGATTTGTAATACAACATCAAGTTAAATCTTAAATGAAAATAGTTGTAAAATTACTTAAAATTTAATCTTAATGAAACACTCATAGATTTACAGTAGTGTGTGTATTGAAAATATAAATAATTAAAAATGGGTTTAATCCTGAGTAATTGTTCAAGAAATTTGAACTTGTCATATTAATTTATAATTTAATGTTTTAATATTTTGAGATGCTATCAAATTACAATTTTATGATGATCAGAAATTAGTCCATTCTTTTTATTTTCTGGTTATTGTCTTAAATGTACATAAAACAAAACATAGATTATGAACTAAATGTATTTTTTTTCCTGTGAAATGAAAAAAACAATTTTAAGTACATTGAGCTGAAAGAATAATTCTTTATATTAGTTATTACAACATTTACAATAAAATAAACAAATCAGATTAAGCATTCATCATTTTATATTGATCAACAATTAAATAATAGACTCAATACTACAAGAAGAGAAGGAAATTTTCATTAAATGCTCAATCAATTCTTTATATCTGAAAATAATTTAAGCAATAAAACCCTTGGTGAACAGAATTATAAATAAAAATCAATAATAAAAATTATAATAAAAAAAAGATGAATATATTAACAATTATTTTCTGGAAAAAAAATCATTTGAAAATATTTCAGGTTTGGTAACAAGTGTATTTAGGCCAGAGAATTTAGCAATTATAAGAGAGGAAAAAGTTTCTTTTTATCAGTAAATATTCATATATCCTTTTGTACAGAGACTTGTCCTTTCTAGAATTATTTTCTTACAGTATTGTGGTTAGTTTTGTCTAAAATCTTTATACTAAGCTAGATCTTGAAACTTTACAGATAATTGCAGATCCTGAGTTTTATATTTCAATTTCTCCATTATGTCATTGGAACTATATCTCCATATTTGAAGATGAAATAATTAAAAGATCATGAAAATAAACAGCATACATCAAAGCATTAGAATTGATGATTCAATTTTCAAATGTATATAATACATGAGATACAAAGTTTTTTTTCTATCAATTAAGTGATGTATGTCTACATTCCTTTAAGTTAAAAACTAATCTTATTAATGTAATTATTCTTAGCTAATTTTATTATCATTTTTTAATACGATTGAAGGAAAAAGAATAGGAAAATAATTTTGAAATATGAGAGTTTGTAATGATCAGACTTGTTGAAGGCAAATAATGATACTTTTTTAGAAGTAGGTATTTATCTATATGGTCAGACAATGTAACCATATATTTTACTAATATATAAAAAAAAAATCGAAGCATAAAAAAGGTTACTAAATCATCAAATGTAACTGTAAGAACTAAAAGATTTATACAAATGTCATCTAGCTATTAAATACTAACTTCAAAAGTAATCATTATTTCAAAATCAGTTACATAGAAATTCACAATATTTATGCTACTTTATATTAAAGATACAATGGAAAGTTGCTGTGTGTGTGGAGACAGAGACAGACAGAGAGAGAGAGAGAGAGAATTTAAAAAAAAAATGAACTGAGAATAATCCTTAAGAATTTGAGAGAAGTCAAGATCAAATGTAAATTAAGAATCAAGAAAGTGCAAAGTAGGCCATTGAAAAGTTTTTTTTTTTAAATATCATTTATAGACCCAACCCTAAACTTGACACCAAATAACATAGAAGAATAAAGCTTTAAGTCTATCATCTTTTTACAAATAATATATAGTGGGAGAAAGCCAATGAGATTGCTATATAATATAGATAATTCTTGCAAATTTGCTCCAATCATAACATTCAGGCAATAGTAAAATATATATATAGGTTGTTGTAGTAAATATATTGTTTAAATTTTTAACTGCGAACATAAGGATAAAATCAGTTTATTGTTTAAAACAGATTCTCTGCTATTTTCCTGAGTGGTTTCAACAGTTGAGTGGCTGGCTCAAGACTACTTGTCACAGAAGAAAAATTTCAAAAGGAACAAGATGCCTATCAACTGTTATGTTATTTGTTGTTAGTCTTACTAACAGCTGTTAGTAAAGATAGCAAGGTTATGTGCAGCATTAAAAATTGAAAAAAAGTGTTAAATTATGCCGTGGGTTATACAACTTTAAACCATGTTTGAAACAAATATAATACTTTGAAAAAGAGATTTATGTCAGGAAGATAATCTATAAATCATACTATTCATTTTTAGAATAAACTGATGTATAAAATTCTGAAATGGAAAAGGAAACCTTTCAAATTTAAATAAATTCATTAGGGGCAGATCCTACCGGACTTAAAAATTTTGGGTTGAATAATAAGGTTGAAATTTATTTGATTGATTAAATGCTAATTTATAATACAGTTAGAAAGATCTAATAAAGAAAACACTATTAATAATGACTTTTCTAGGCTATATGGAATAAAACCTTTATCTAATTTGAATAAAAATAATAGGTAATTTAAAAGATTGACAAAAATCAAAGTTAAGACCAGCTTATCCATAACTTTGAATATATGGGATTTGGTCACAACAAAACACTCGTATTTCAAGCTTCAAGGAATGTACTTTATCTTTAGTCTTTATATACATTTAAATGTAAAATAATCTTCAGTTATCTCATTTTTTAGGAATTTTCTCTGAGTTGTTCAGAATTAATAATAATTTGAATTTGTCTAACAACTTTACAAGATCAACTAATAATGCACTTTCTGTACATTATGTAATTTACTACAATTTGAAAGAAAAATACTTTGATTTATTGAGTTGGATAAAAGAATGGTTAATCTAAATAGCAATATGGCATTTTATAATTTCATTTCAGAAATTCAGGTGTTTTTTCAATTTGAATTATATAGAATGTGTAGAATGAGATGTCACTACATTTTTGTGATTAAAAAAAAACTGTTGAGAAAATTTAAATTGCCATAGCTTCCTAAGTCACTGACTTTAATAAAAAAAAAAAGAAAAATTAGGCTGTAAAGAATATTATTTTTTAGAAATACCAAAAGAATTAACTTTAATCTTTAGATTGTCATTAGTTTGTTTTTTTTTATTAGTATCACACTTTTGCAAATAGTAGTGATATTTGTGAGTGGAATATTAGGACAATATGAAAAATAATTTAATCTTTAGTTAAACAAAACAAAACAAACAGGATCATCTCTGTCAATTAAATATCAAGAAAGAATATTAAGAACTCATTAAAGAAAGTCAGAAATCTGAGAAATTTGCTAGAAAACTTTACCTAGTATTCTAGAAAAAATAATTGTATAAGGAATCAAAATCCTTTCAAAAGGCAAACATTATGTAAAATTTAAAAATAAAACCTTTAAAAGTACATTTAGAGAATTGATTTATTTGAATTGGGAAGAATATAATCAATATATGTGGGTTAAGATAGATTCTAGTTTATTTTGTCTCAGTAAGACTTCTATTTTAACAAGCTCTCCTACTTAAAAAGTTATTATATAAAGACATTTGTAATGAAATGTATTTGTCACTGAGTCACTTTTACGGAAATCCAGTTTTATGATATGTGATAAAGAAATGATTTATGAAATCAAAATTTAAAGGAAAGATAAAGTCAATAAAAAGATTTTAGTATTTTATCATGATCACATTTATCAATTACAATTAATTTTTTTCTTTGATTGAATAAAAAATTACTAACAATAAATTATATTTAGGAAAATCACCTAATTAGTATTCATTCTTCCTATATAAGAGTGGAAAAATCAGAAAATATTTTCACTTGATCTATTAAAATCAAAATTTTCATTTTCTCAAACCTATTTCAATATTTTCCCATTTTCCTAATGTTTGAAAAGAATAAAAAATTATATATAATAAGAAATAAATAATCAGTAGTCATAATCTAAGTCTATAAAAAAAAAAACTCCAATATGAAATTAATAGAATTATCTGTAATCATTCCCAAGTACATTTAATGCAACTCAAAATAAATTTTTTCATAATTTCATTAATCATATCAAAAACAAAAATATGATTATTAGTTTTCAAAATATAAGCACAGGTGTATCTATTGCTTTCTTTCTGGAACATATAAACAATTGAGAGACAATTCATAATTTACAAATTTTATTATTTATCCTTAAATCCTACATATGAATAATTGTCTCAAACAATGCAACTATTATTAGAATATATCAATTAATGAGGTAGTGTTATATTTAAAATGAGGATTGGTTTTCAGTAATAGTGAAATAATAACAGGGTTGGGGAGTTGTCACAGTATTGCACTTTGCTATCTACAGAAATATAAAATAAGAAGAGTTAAAAGTGCAATTACATGCTAAATATAAATTTTATCTATTGAAGTTAATTTTCCTTTCTTCTCAAAAATGAATGAGGCTGAAATAATGTTTGAAATTATGTTTGAAATTTTGTGTATGTAAAAATATTTTTCATTAAAAGATTTAAAAAGCAATGAAACTGATTTGCCAAAATATAACTAAACAAAAATCTGTAAATCATTTTATGGAAGCACAATATGAAAAAAAGGAAAGATTTGGGAGTATTTTTGCAAAAGTTCTTCCAAACATCTTGAATTCAATTCCTACACTAAATGTGTATTATTAATAAGTTGTCAGATTTGATGAAAAATGAAAATTGATAAATAAGAAGTTTTGATAACAAAATCATTTTTTTCTCAAATTGTTTTGAAATATATTTTCATAAATAAGTTCAATAAACATTTACAATCAGATTTTAAAATTTTATACTTCAGACAACAGCATTTCACACAGTACAAAAAGTAAACAAAATCCAAGGGGAAAAAAATAACAAAATAAGATTTTAAGAGCATATCCAAAAGAAAAAAAAATGCAAATAAAAAGACCAAAAAGGAGAAATGTACAGTACATAAAAAAAATTAATGTGTTGCAGGGTTTTGCCATGACAGAAGAGCAATACCATGAATTCAATATTACAAAATTGATTAATTAAAAAGCTTTGACTATGGTGATAATGAGCCATGCAGTGGTCAAAAATTAACTGAGACAAGATTGTTGACATTTTCAAAATAACATAATTAGTATTAAATACATAACAACATTCACAAAATACACAGATTAAAGAGATTCGACCTCTCATTAAGAAGTACATTTCATTAAAAAAAATTTATTTTCATTCTAAATGTTAGACTAATATTTGTTTTGTTTTTTTAGAAAGTCTAAACTGTTTTCCATTCCATTTTATATTTTATTCTAGAAAAAACATCAAAATGTAGCAGAGCAATAATAACTAAACATAAAAACATACAAAAAAAAACAACAAAGAAAAATCTTGCATGTGCCTAAAGAATAAAATAAGGAAACTTACAAAAGAAAATAGGATAAAAGAAAAAGAAACTATTAAATCGACTTGATGCAAATGAACTGAATGCATATGTATTCGCTACTTACCAGGGACCTGGTCAGGCTTGACAGCAAACAATGATGAGAAAGACCGTCTGTGTCTATAGTCTGCCACAGGCAACTGGACGGTCAAGTAATGGCGGTCAAAAAGTGATGCTGAAAGTTTGAAGTGAAGAATAACGCAATTAGCAAATAAGATTCATATGCTTCAGAAGGAATCAGCACGAGAAATGGATTATATATATATACATTACATACATACTTGAACGAGATTGTTATTACAAATATTACAAGTATTTACTATCTGACAAACACTTGAAAAAATATTAATCAAGATAAATCATAATAATTTTCTATGAAAATATATTTGTTGTACACATGTAAGAATGTATACATAGTGGACATATGTACATACATAGATGCACATGTGTATGTATGTATACATGTATTTGTCTATTTATCTCACACTGTCATGGTGTTGCTCTTTGTCAGCATGTTGCTTATTATATTGTGCAACAGCTGGGATGAAGGCAGCACAATTTTCAGGTAAGCACAACAACATCAACAACAACAAGGGATGCAGCAAAGAGGAGAGAAAAAGTTAGAAGGAAAAAAAAATACTTATATGAAGGATTAAAAAAAAAAAACAAACACAACTACTTTATATCTTGTGCCATAAATCAGGAGAGTAAATGGGTTTGAAAGGTAGCAGCAATATTGAACAATAATAGGCAGTGCTATTACACAATCCAAACAATAAAAATATTAAATGCAAGGCCAAAACAACTACTGATTGAATCAGATTGTCTAGTATATTTACAATACAGCACAGAATTATTATAATATCAAGGTTTTTGATGGACCCTTTGCATGTGTATGTTTTACTAAGGCTATATAAAGTAGAAATATACTTGGGAATAAAAAATTATAATCTACTCAATATATCATAGGTTAAATTAGTAACAACATAATAACAAAAAGTAGAAACTACTGAAGATAACCAAACAGCAATAATGAAGCTAACACTGATTATTTGTTAAAATATTCAAAGTTATAACATCATAAAAAAAGTAAGAAGAAATTTAAAGAATACCAAATGTAAAGTAGGAGAACCTTCTTTAAACAAATAATTAACTGAATGAAAGAGAATAAGATTCTCTTAACATTTATTCAAACATTAAAAAATTTGCATGGTTCTGATCAAAATAGACACTGACGTTTTTCTTGAATAGTCTTCCAAGAGACTTTCTATTACAATCAAATCGAGTAACATTCTTGTTTTCCTTTAAAAGAAAATTTATAACTCAAAAGTCTGGACAGCTGAGTATTCTTTAATGAATCCGTAACTTAGAATAACTTCAGAACCCTATCCCACATCCCTCAAAAAATGAATAAATAAAAATAGGATGGTGTTCCACGCATAGATTTAGTAAATCACCAAGATAATATAATTACACTGACTGGCCAATGTACTCAACAGGTTTCCTTTTGTCTTAACTCACAATTCTAAATACCTTATAATGATGAAACTATATAAATTGCTGGATTAAAAATAATTTGAATCAGATTTTCTATAGTTGAAATTGCAGAATGTTTCAACAAGGACTAAATCTTGAACAAAGTGCATTTTGAAAATTTCTGTACACATTAATATCCAACAACAAAAAAACATTGTTCAATATTAAACATTTGTATTTCTTTAATAGAGGAAATAAAGTTTTTGTCAAAAAGCTTATGAGAGTCATTAACAATACAAACTTTGTTCAGGTAATTAAACTTCTTTGTGTTATTGATATTGTTAATACAAAATTTAGGTGATTCCATTGTACAACCTTCTTCAGATGTATCATTTGAAAGGAAAAATCATATATATATATATATATATATATACACACATACACACACAACACAAGATGGTGACAAAAATTTGGTTACTTAATACACCAACTGGATCAATTTGGTCCATTCTAGCAAGACAAAATGCACAGATGATACAATTCACCATGGTGTAACTTCAATGATTTAATTTATATACAAAATATTTTGTTATTGTAAATGATAACAGCAAAGGTGAAAGAGAGATTTTTTTAAATTTCTTTATGAATCATATAGAAGGCTGAAAAATGGATCGGTGAAATTTGTGATAAATATCAACAGTACAAAGGAGTTCTACTGTCTAAACAAAGAATGAAATAATTTTTGTTATAAACTTTTTTTTAGATAAACAGAGCAAAAAGGTGTTTCTTTAGAACAATGCCTTATAATAAATGTATACAAATATGAATGTGAAGATCTAGTGGTAAATACAAAATTTGAATATTGTTTTTAAAACCTTTTCCTTATTAAATTATTTTAAAAACAATTAAAATATTTGAAAGTCCTGAAAAAGGGGAACCTTTGTTTCAGTCACTTCTCTTTAGAGGATTACGTCAGTGACAACAAAGTTTATATCAGAGGAAGCTAACATGGGATATTGTCCATCAAAAAAGCCTGGAGTGGAGAAGAAAACCGATTTAAAAAAAAAAAAAAAAAATTTTTTTTCTCCATATGTTAGAAGAGTTGGCATGGATAATAATGTTTTCTTCATGTGGATAAGAGAGCTTTTCTTTTTTCTTAAATCCAATGTACTGTTTTCCTCTAATCTCAAAGACAATGTGACTGTTTTCCAAAAAAGCTTTCTTTTTTACAGATTTTCAGGCAAATGCGACGTTTGCTACATTGGTTGCACAACTCAGAGATTAGATACATGAAAAAACCAGTATATTCCCTTGAATGTCGATACAAATACTTTTTTGATGTATAATATCCCATGTTAGCTTCTCCGATGTAAACTTTGTTGTCACTGACATTCTCTGAAGAGAAGTGACTGAAACAAAAGTTCCCCTTTTTTACAATTTCAAAATATTTTATTATGCACATGCTTTTAAAAACAATATTTAAATATAAATGTGTATTTAAAAACACAATAAAACCTATTATTGAAGAAATTTAGTTTTTCTGTTGACTGACTCTTATTTATTTAGTGGAACATTTTTTGAAGTAAAACTACATAAATCAATTCAATTTCAAAATAGTCAATCATCACCTGTGTTATTGATTAGGGTCAGATCAAACTGAAAGCACCACTTTTTATCAGATCACTGACATTAAGCAGCAAGGAACCTGTTCAGTATTTACAAGGGTAACCAATTAATAAAAGTAGGTTCCGTAAGCGATCTAAAGCCTGTGAACCATACTAAGTCAATAACAATCACTTGTTTTATTATTAATCAGCAAGAGAAAAACTTGATTGATATATCTGGAGATAAGAAAATATAAAATTTCTGGTGTAATATAATTACTAATTTTTGTCATCAATCAAATGTTATGTTTATAATTGAAAAATCTTAAATGCTAGATGTTCAGAAGCTACTAAACTTAAGTGTATTAAAATCTACCACCATAAAAACTGTAAAAATTATGAAAAGATAAATTAATTTTTTAAATCAAAAAAATTTATTTTGTGTAAAATGATTTATTCATATAATATTTGTAAACTCTTATATGAAGCTAGGTTAATAAAGTGACCTAAAGGTTGTTTTTTTTTAAATATTTTTAAAATTTTGGCTTCACTGATATAATTTTTAATGAATGAATAATTTTGAATTTTCTAGACAATAAATTTTATTAATTGAGAAATGTACTGGTGACCAATAACTATAAAAGTAGGAACTACCAAAAATATTTTCTATATCAATTTTATTCAAATTATTATTTTACTTAAGAAACGTGCTCTTGAAAAGAAATCAGTTATTATTAAAATTCTGTACACGATTAAATCGTTCAAAGAATTACACACAAATTCATGCCACTCAATTGCATCAAGGATTTTTTCTTGGTCTTTTTATTTTCACCAAATTCAAATTCTGTATGAATTATATATATATATATATGGAGAGAGGGAGAGAGACCGAGAAAAAAGATAGTTTTAATCGGTGTAAAATAAATATACTAAAAATACTAAGATTCTTGGAGAAAATATATTTTAGGAAGAAAAGACTAATTTGAGAAGAATGAAATCAGTCCACCACATCCACTGCTGTTGCTGGCACAATGATAAAATGTAAATATGTCACTTGCATTTTTTAAGTGCACATAGAAACTAATTATAAGAACTACAAGAAATATTGCCATATATATATATAAAGAAAAAAGCATTCTTAAATGTTATCAACAATAATTACACTATTCACAAATCTACCTTAAGAATCAGTCAACTGAATTTTTTTAAGAGCATAATTAAAAATTCATTCAAGCACTTTTATCAATATAATTAAATTTCATACATTTTATACAAACAAGTTGGAACAACTAAAAATCATGAAAATTGGTTAAAATTTGACAGATTCTCAGGTTTGAGTTGTATTGGTCAAAGTTTATAAGGAAGACAAGACAGACAGTAATTATTTCAACATATTATTTGGGAATTAGATACTTAAGACCAAAATGTATATTCAGATCAAGTCCCTGATAATTTACTGTTTAAGAAAACTAACAGTCAAGTACAGCTGTAAACAAATAATTATGATGCATGCTTTCAAATCAGTAACTATTGTTTGTAGCTTCCACTGTTTAAGTGCTTGTGGAGTTGGTTTGGATGCCATACTTACAGTGACATCACTGAACAATTTATAAGATCATACTTACACACTTTGACAAAGGTCCTGATACACTTAGTAATGTATTTATTTTAAAATATAGTGAAACCCAATAAACACAGGTTATCAATTTGTATCAATTTATGCTCATGTTTTCTGAAAAATCCACTATGATTAAAAATGCAAAAATAGATTGCAATATACAAATGGATATGCAGATATACTTTAAGCTAATTTATGCCTTTTTTCTTTTTTTTACTTTAAACTAATGCTGATTTTTTAATGCAGACATTTCCCTCAAATTTATTTATTATTAGTATTCTAAAGTTCAATGGCTAGAAAGAGATAAGTTAGTAACAGAGAAATAACATTCAACTGTACAAGAAAATAACTTTCTTCATAAAAAAATGAATAAAATGAGTCATTTCATGAGAGAGAGAGAGAGAGAGAGAGAGAGAGAGAGAGAGAGAGCAAGATTCATACCAAAAAGCAGCTACAGAGAGAAAATTTTATTAAAACACAAAGCGAGGAATAAAGGTTTCTTTTTCATTCAGTAACACAACCACACACACACACACACACACACGCACACACACGTGACCAAACAAATTAGCCAGCAAAAGAACATACTTTTCAACTGTTAATCTTTTTGGAAAAATATTAAAGAGCTATAGGAAAAAAAATAAATAAATATGAAAGTGTAAAGCATAAGTTATAACATCAGGGAAACATTGTTCAAATAATCAAATACAATATAAAGATTTGTGCAAACAAAAGAAAATAACATGATGAATAGAGAAAATAATTCAATTATTAATACACTCATTCTAATATTCATATAAGCACACACAAAAGAAATAGAGAATGTTATTAAAAAGTATAAGAAATCTGTGAAATGTACATTTCATAGCAATAACAAAGTCTAATAGCTTAAATATAGTCTACATACTTCATAAAAATCAAACATATATAATCATAGAAATAGTTTGAGATATTCTTAAAATTAAACTAACTATAAGACAATAACATTAATTCAACATGTAAAGTAGGTTGATGCATCAAGTTGAATTTGAAAGCCTTTTTGAAATATAAACTTAAAATCATTTCATTTCTTAAACCACTTAGATAGTATTTAAAAAAAAAAAAAAGAAAAAAAAAGAAAGAAAACAGAGTGAAAATCACATCACAAGGTTTACATGCAGACAACTGGGAAGGGGAAAGTCTCCATATGTAAAATATATAATATTACTGGGCTGCTAAATATCTTGTAAAGCTGACTGCATTTGTAGATCAGTGGTTTATACAGTGACAAGCAAGATATCTTGAGTATAAAGTAACAAAAAAAAAAAAAAAAAAAAAAAAAAGAAAGAAAAAAAAGAAAAATTAACAGAACATTTATCAGTGGCTACATTAGATATTAATATTGATTTCAAAAGCAATAATATGGATTTTACTCCAGCATGCATGTTATAAAAACTTATTAAAGTTTATATAGGATAGTGAATAATTATGATTAATTAAGGCATTAAAATAAACAATTTGACACAAAGAAAATAGATATCAAAATTTATATTTGCTGCTGTCGTTTTGGAGACCACATTCAAGTTGAAGGAAAAGGAAAGAGATAATAATAGAAAAAAGTTATATATAAAGCAAAATAGCATTTGGGAAAGACAGAGGAGTTAGAGGAAATTACTTAAAGTTAATAAGACAAGGCATGAAAACATTGAACTTTGAGATAGAATTTAAAGAAAATTAACAAACTGAATTTAAAAGGATGTCTATTAGAAAAGTTATAAGGAAAGGAAAATAAACTTTTCTTTTTTATATGCTTAAGGTTAGGTACTGACTGCACATAATATATTAACAAAAATTCATCTGAAAACATCAGATCTAGAAATAGATAGAGTGAAGTTGTGTGTACACAAACGGGTTTAGTTTTGTTAACTAAAGGAATCTATTATCATTTTCATGATTCTTTTCATAAAATAATTTTCTGATCTCTTTTAAGATTTACACAATATATAGAAAGATATTTTAATTGATTTAAAAATTTGATGTATGTTGGTCAGCAGATGTATGTATATATGAAAAGGGATGCATGCTTATAATAAAAAAACAACAAAAAACCTGTAAACAGTCTGTACATACATTGCAGAAAAAATGATTGCTGACAGATTATTTAGAAGTTACCTTTGACTATGAAAAATGGTTTGATATAGTTGTCTTTCATGGTGTCTTTTTATTTTGAAAAACAAAAAAATCTTATTCACAAAGATTATTCTCTATTGTGATGATTATTTTCTCCCTTTTGAACTTTCAAAAATTTTTATCATTGAGATTAAGAAAACATTCTTTAAATGAAAGGAAAATTGTAGAAAAAAATTACTTCTGGAAATTTATTAGAGATGCCTGGAAAAAAAAGGGCTACAATAACTTCTACATACATATATACATACATACACATATATACATACATAGATAAATATAAAGAAAAGAGAGAAAGAGAGGAACATTAGTGTGAAGAAATTTTTTGAGGGAGATAGAAAACAATAGAAATAACCTTTGGAGAATTAAAAAAGATACTCATATTTAAGTAGGAATAAAGCACAGCATATTTTTAGAAAAAGACATTCCTTAGTTCCAAATGAAGAGCAAAGAGGAAGGCAATTTAGACTAAACACAGAAAAGAAGATAAGAATTAGTGGCTGGTAGGGGTTTGTATAGATGACTTACTTGTGGAGCCACAAGAAGGATATTTATCCTTGTCTTCAAGACTTCGACTCCGTTTCTCCTCTAAACTCTGTGACCTGACCGTTCCTATAAGAGAACAACCAGGAAATAAACTAAAAATATTAAAAATAATTCAAAGAAAAAAGTCACTCAAAAGCCACTGTTTCACAGATGTTGGGTCTGAGATAAATAAATAAAAATCAACTAAAATAACTGAATTGAAATTAATTGAAAAGGATAACTATTTTCTGAAACATTTTAGAAAAAGCAAATAAGGGTTAAAAATTAGTTTGCCATGAATTTTTATTCAGAGCAAAGAGAAGCATAAAAAAACAAGAGTTAACAATTAAAAATAAATAAATAAATAAATAAATAATAATTTATATATATATATATATATAAATAAAGCCTAAACTTTTTATAGTTAACAAATGAACCTAGTAATAAACAAGTGTTTTTAAATATCCTAAACTTTCAAAATCTGAATATTTTGTTCTCCTTATAAACTATAACTAGGGAAAAATATTTTATAATTATTTTATTAGCTATATCTTAGTTTTAAAAAGTGATTAAATATCATTTTGTACTTTAATCACAAAGAAAAAAAATAGTATAAGGCATTAAATGCAATAGTTAAAGATAAGTAATGAGAAAGACCAAGTGTACTATGTCAGTAAAAGGTACATTATTTACTACACAGAATCATTAGGAGAAATATAATTGGTACACATAATAGTTGGATATGCATGTATGTTTGTATATCTTGCAAAAAATGAGAAATTAAGTGTTTAACATATGGCTACATTTTCTTTCTTTTTTCTCTAAACAAACGTTACAAAAGAATGTTTATGAATTGTAAACAACCAAAAAGTTTAACAAAAGTAAACACTGCAATAAACAATTCCCACAATACAAGTAAAATAAAATTTTTCAACAGAAATATCTAATGAATTATATCATTTTCATGTATTTAATCATTTATTTTAATATTCAAAGAAATTCTTGGATATTGGTGCTATTTGTTTTGTATATGCAAACATGAATAAATATCCAACAGTGAAGAAAAATGTGACATGAAAACCAAATAAAAGAAAATTACTTAATAAGTAATAAACTAAATATGTAAATATTTCACTATATTTGGCTTTCACATCATATTTCCTTCCAATAGTATATATATATATATATATATATATATATATATATATATATATAAAAACGATAACTTTTACAGCTTAAAAATTAGAATGATACTTTTTAGACTAATTGTTTCAAAAATTTATCATAAAACATTTATTAAACATAAATGACAATGAATTTTTAAATTTCCTATTTTATATATTGCTTTGAATTTAATAAAAAAAATTCATCAATATTTGGAAATATCAATATTTTCTAAATGAATACATAAATAGATATTTAAAAAAAGCACTAATTATGTCAGTAGACTTTAGATTCTGTGTAAAAATCCTTCTTTTGTTTTTATTTCAAATCAAAATTTTTGTTCCTTTTTAATCAAATGTATATGTTAGTTACTCTTAATAAAAATGTAATTACGCATAAACATTTTGGTTCTACTGACTTGGTATTCTCATCCTTTTTTCTTAATCATTTCAGTTTTAAACACACGCACAAACATAGGTAAATCAATAAATATATAACCTAATAAGATAAACTTATTCTTTAACAGAATTTTCTTCATGAACAATATACTTAATTCAATGGGTAATATTAATCCCATAGCTAAAAGTTTCTAATGGAAATTCAACTCATAACTTGATACCAAACTGCACACTTGCATAGAGTAAAAAGAAATAGTTTCATTATTCTTTTTATTTATTTTCAATTTTCTTAAATCTATTGAAAATAATTACACTTGATATTACAAAGAATAGACAACTTAAAACAATCTTACTTAAAAAAAAAAAAAAAAAAATCAATGAAAAATTCAGTTTGATTCTCTAATCTATTTTGCCAAAACCTGAACTTCATTTTATTTTTACAGAGGTAATAATGCAATAAAAATTTCAAGATATTTAAGTTTTCATTTTTGTATCATATTTTAAACAGTTTTAAATCATTATCTTATTGCAGCTGTATGAGATTTTTTTTTCAATCACAGAAAAATATAAACTCTTAATTCATAATTAATGGGAACAAATCAAGCAACAAAACAAAATTAGTAAGAGAAAATTTTATTTTGAACAAAACTCAACTCACACATGCCTTTCTGAGGGTAAATATTTACATGATTATTATAAAAGAAGTAAGAATATAATGATTTACAATTTTATGAGAAGAGAATGCTTTATCCTAAACACATAAAATTAATTCTGATTTATCTAATTTTTTAAAAGCTAATTTGATGAACTAACATTTTCATTATTTTAACATATGAAATTATATGCATATGCGATTAAAATTGTAATTAAAACAGTAAGTCTGAACATTTAGAATATATTTTATCATTTTATAGACATATCTTATTAAAAGTTTGTATTAATTACACTAGACATTTTTATGCATTCTAAGTCTGTTTAACTTTTTTAAATGTTCAAAATAAACCTTAATACCTACATTTAACTTAAACATATGTATGTATTTTATAGTTAATAATGGAGTTAAACTTAAAAAGAAATAACTTATAAAATCTAAAATGATCTGTATATAGTGTTATATTTTGAATCATGGTAGCATTAACCTATAAAAGAATTCAAGTCAATGATCAAAGTATTGTAAAATTTGGTTTGAATATAAAGTCGTTAATAACAAATAACAGTTTCTAATTCTAATAAAGAATGTATATTTTATGAAATTATTAATTACATGCAGTAAGTAAAAAGTTTTAAAAAAAGAATAGAATTAAACAAGCAGGTAAAGCCTTGAAAATACTTCAATTAGTTTATTATAACAAATGCAAAATACAAGACAGATTTATACTGAAATTCTTCAAATATGAAAATGAATCTTTGTTGGGTTTTTTTTTATAATTTTTTCATTAGACATTCAATTTATCTTATAAACAGAGCATTTTTTTATGTCACATGCTTGCAAATATAAATCTTGACCTGACAAACAAGAGACAAATCTTGTTTTATATATACGTATAATGAAGATCATTAATTTATGTATTAAGGATATTAGAACTGATGCTAGCAAAAGTATGAGAATTACATCGAAAAAATAATTTCACCTTTGAATATATTCTCTAAAGCTTAAAATTAAGATATTTATTTATAGATTAAAAACGTGCATATAAATATGCAACCAATTGATTAATAAATAGATAGTTGAACATAGGTAAAAATCAAGTATTAAAAAATTATCACTTAGACAAATTATTCTAATAAATATTCTTTTAAAAAATTGTGTTAATTGTGTATAAACTTCTTGAAGGAATTTCAAATTAGATGCTAAATAGAATTTAAAGTCTCTTTCAAATGGTATTTTGATATAAACTTCCTATTTTAATGCAAAAATAGTCACAGGTATGTTTTGTAACCTTAATCAGGAAAGATTATTAAACAATACTGTTAAATCTATTTTGTCTTAAGAAATGATAAAAAAACAATTGTAAAACACATGTATTTTTTTTTTAAAAATGGCATAATTTAAAATAATTAAAACTATTATTATAATTAACTTTCCTGATGAAGATAACAGTCAACCTGAAACATAGGAGATAGTATTTTTGATAAAGTGCATCTCATGACATAAAGGATTAAAAACTAGAATGCATTTTTTTTTTAAGAGGTCAAGTCAAAATGTCAAACCAATATAGTTTTATTCAAGCTATAGTATTAAATTTCATATTAGAATTTAAAACAAAGAAAATCATATCAACTCTTTATCAATGATATTAATGTTAAATGTAACAAATGTCATTTTGTATATTGTAAAGCATTCAGAAAACAGTTATCCTTCAGAGATATTTTACATAATTTTATTCATAATACAATGCAACACAACTATATTAAGCCACAAGCAAATTTTTCCCATTTTATACAGATAAAATTAATATCTACATTAATTATGTCAAAGATTGCTTTTAGAATAACTTCTAAAACTATAAAAATTTCAAGATCATAAGAATCTACATTTGTCTTCCCCTGGATCAGCCACTGATATATATTTAAAAAAAAACAAAAAAAAGCTTCACCCTAACTGACCACAGTTGTATTATATTCAAGCTATTACTTTGTTTTTCATTACAACTTGTTTTATTATTCTAAAAGTGACAACCAATTAGGACTGAATGTAAAAATTTTAAAGAGATTAAAATGATAATTTTGGTCACTAAAATTATAGTATACATAATACATTTTTTTTTTTTCAATTTTAGAGATGAGATCATTTTTGCCATTAACAACACCTGTTCACAGTCAATAAAATTGATAGTTTGAAATCACCATAATAAATAATAAAGTTCTTATTCCATATTTTTAAAAAGCTAGTAAACTAGTTAAAATGTGAGAGGACAAAATAGATAACGCATTTATACATATTCAAAGACATTGTTAGTTGTGTCAACAATTAAAAAACAAACAAAAATAATGTTTCTATTTTATATTGGTCCTTTATCATAATATTAGACCTACTTAATAGCAATGTTATTTAACAGCTAGATCAACAATTAAAATGAATCAGTGTCCAAGTTTAAAAAAAATAAAATAAAATAAAATAAGGCAGTTACAAACTCAAAGAAGCAATTAACTAGTAATAATAGAGAGTAAATATTTCCTCATTTACTTGTTTCCAATTAATATATCTCATGAAACAAAAAAGATTTTTAGAAAGTGATATCATTTGTAAATTAGCAGCAAAGCTATTTATATTTATTTTTCATTTTTTAAATAAACTCTAAAATGCTCCCTTTTGTCACATATCATTACAACAATGATCATGATAATAGTAGACTCTCAGAGAAATTATTTACAGTAAGTGAAAAACATTCAGTTCAAGAAATATAATCATTGGATAAACTATCAACTTCAGTGCTGCAAAAATATCTTAACCTAATTTTGATTAATATGTAGATTATATGATTTCTTTAAAGAATTAAAATATAATAAAAATGACATACATTCGTTAAGTTGAAGTCATAAGCCGATCAACTAGGAGTTATGCAAATCAAAAACTTACGTCTTTTTGCTATGTTGCAAAACTGATATAAAGACATCAGATAATTCAAAAAGTAAGTAATTTAAACCCAAAAATAAATAAAGAAATAAAGAACTGATAAAATTAAATTTATACAAACTATTAAGAGATATAACCCACCGTAACAAACATTATGACTAAGTGCATTAAAAGTATATCAACTATCAAGTTTGTGGAGATTAATTTATCTAATCAAAGATAAACACTGTATTTTGAGTGCAGTGCCATGAGTAAATTTTATCATAGAATTTGCTTCAATCAAATGATGTTATCATAATTGAAATAAAATTATTTAAACAGCCTAATGAAAATGATTGTAGAGCTTTTTAAGTTAGTAAACTATATATTCTATCTAAAATTATAAAAGAAATAAAACTGAATTAGCAAGAGGAAATCAGAATTTATAATTCAGTTGGGTGGAATGATTTCAACTTTTTTAAAGAAATTGAATTATCAAAAGAAAAGATTAAAATGGAGTTTTTAAAAATGATTTCAGGAAATGACAAAAAGGAAATAATGATATCTAAAAACTATTATTTTATAACAGATAATAGAAAAGAGATCATTTTAAGGGGTATTACTTTATTCCTAACATATTTGTGTAATAGAAAGGGCAGTGGAAATAGGGATCCTTAAATGCTTTATTTGGTATGTAAAGGCTTAACAACAAATATCAGTTAATATTTTGATAAGTCATAATGAAGAATACGAGGCCAATAATTGATATTGTAGTAAAAATAACAACAAAAAAAATACAACCCTAATTAGAGAACTGATATTTTAACAAAGAAAATCAGTTGTAATAGACTAAATATGCTTATTTTGAATATTTAAGCTTTTTAACTACTACCAACATTTTCTAAATATTCTTTGACGGTATATCAAATTTTTTAAAAATCATATGTAAAAATCTGAAAATGCATAAAAATTGCAATCAAAGTTATAAAAAAAGTCATAATCTAAAAAGATAAGTAAATAAGACAGATTTATGAAAATCCATTAAGGGAAATAACTGATTAATAAGTAACAATATCTTAGAGTACATCTAATATTAGACAACTATTTTGAATGATTAATTATTAAAAAGTATCTGAAGATTATTTTAAATGAAAACAACAATTACATATTATATATTGCTATATTTTTTTCATTTAGTGCTTCATTATTTCTTTTAAGTTTAATTTAATGTGGCACATGTACATGATTTGATTTTTCAAACATATTGCAGTAGTATTTACTTCCATAGGTTTTGTCACTTCTAAGTTTAAAAAAATTGTTTTTAAATGCATTTTTAAACTTAGTAAAACATTCTCACCAATTTTCCTGGGACCTAGAAATGAAGTGCATTTCTAAAGTCATCCAAGATGTGGGTTTTTATACACCAAAAATATAAGTTTTACGGGTGGTATTTAAAATTACATGACTATTAAGTGGTTAACAGCCTCTTACCTCCATTGTAGATGAGGTTCATGAGGAGAATTAAAAAAAAAAAAGAAAGTAATTCAGCTTAAACAAAATGTACATTAAATACACTGAATGGTTACTATAAAAATAAAAACAATGTGCTGTAAATTAAACATAATAAAAAAAAATTAAATAAGTTATAGGTAAAAATTTGCTATAATTCTAAAAATGTTTTAATATGTTCTCATTATCCCATCATATGGGTTACTTTTTACAGTAATACTTTTATTTAAGCCTTGACAAAAAAAGACAACAAAATAAACAAGGATCAGAGAGTAAAGATCATAAAATAAAATAAAAATTTTTAAATAAAAAACAATATGCAAACATAAAATTTTCATTAGTTCAGTATTGAACTTGTAATAGACTTTAAATAACTGATCCCAAAAGTTTGATTTGTTAGATAATTTTTTGATAAATTAAAAAACAGAGTTTAACTTTCAAAAAGAAATATTTTTTTCATCAAAGATAATATATTCTCTTATCTTTGAAATATAACCATATTCATATTATCTGACAGCACAACGACCATACTACTGATAATCTTGTAATAACTGGAAACTAATAAAAATCCTGTAATGGAAAAAAATTGAATCTGGAAAGCTGAAAGGAGAATTTAGATTTCTAAAACTGTAAAAGTATTTAGTTTTAGGGGAGTGATTTCTTAAGACTTAGCCAAGTTATATTAAATACACAGCATCCAGGGATTTTTTTCACTCAATTTTAAATATTATGGGACAAACAAAAGAAAGAAAAAAGAAAAAGAGGAGAGAGAGAAAGAGAGAAACCAAGACTACACTAAAGTCTTCCAACAAAGTCACAAATAATGAAACACATTAGTAATAAAAGAATTAAGTTGTTGAATGATGAAATGTGTTTCTTCAGTAGGAACCAATTTATGTCCAGCTAAGAATAAAAATGATAATGATGATAAAAGAATTAATATAAGAACAAAAACTGTAAGCAATCTGATAATGAAGAGTCAAATCACAGGTTAAAGATGGAGGACATTGGAACTGAAATAGTTTCTCTGAAGAGTGAAATATGATAAATAATTATTCTAAATTAAGACTGCTGAAAACATATGAAAAAATTGACATACAAATCAAGAAAATTTTTTAAAAAATTTGGTGCATCCTTGTGAAAAATTTGTATAACATTTTGTATTTGTACAGAGGAAACATTTTTAGTTTTAAATTGGGAATGTAATAAACAGATGCCAATTTCAAGTTTACAATCCTTTAAAAGTGAAAGTAATATTAAGATCCTGATACACACACAATACAGCGTTATCAGGTCTTTTAATATAAACATTTTCCTTAATTTCTATATTCTGAATACAATTCTTTTTATATATTGTTTTTCCAGAGAGTAACATAAATCCAAAAAAGTTGAAAATTGGATAGAAGACTCACATTTTTGTAGTAAAAAAAAAAACAACAACCACCCCAGAAACTTCAAATCTGCCTTTTCAAGTTCCTTATTAAAAACTGACATAATTAAAATCTTTAAATAAAATTATAGAGCAAGTTAATTTTTATTTTGGAGAAAAAAAAGGGGTCATTTTTATTTTTTAAAAATTTTAACAAGCTAAAAATCTGTTTTGTACATTCCTCATTTTTAAATCTATTATCTCAACTTTTAATTCTCCACTGGAATGCACTTTAGTGTCAAACAAGTTTTTATTAAATAAACAGACACATCATATAATACATAAAGTTTATTAATGGTGTGCATGTGAAATTATATATATATATATATATATATATATATATATATATATATATATATATATATATCATTTAAGTCTGTGAATAGACTTAAAAAGAATAATCCAAATAGAATGCTCAATGCACGGCTAATATTTATAAACATATATAAAAAATCACATGCAGAGCAAAATATATCCTTAATAACAAAAAAATTAATAGGTATACTCCATTATAAATTTATTTCATTCTCCTATGTTAACTGGTAAAAAGAAACAAATTTCTGTTCAAACCCTATCTGAAAACCCAGTTGATGAGCTAGTGAAATAAATTTATAATGGAGTATACCAATTAATTTTCTTGTTATTAATAATTATATATATATATATATATATATATATATATATATATATATATATATAAACATACACACTTGGTTGTTTGGAAAATAATATCTGATTTTATTGGACATTTAAATGTAAAATCAGCCATTATTTTCTAATGCACAAAATGATAAGTGAGAAAACCAGTCCCCCCCCAAAAAAAAATAATTCTGGAACTTTACCACAACTGATCATTTCTTTATTGAAATATACATGTATTAAGCTAGTAATGAAGTGAGAAAGTAGGATTAAAAGATAGAAAAGGATTATACAAGAACATAGCAATAAATTTTCCAAAAATGAATAAATAAAATGGTCTATATTTTCTTTTAAATACAGTACTAGTAATCAGTAGCTATAAAACTGGTAACACTTATGTTGTGGAGGCAAGCAGTTAACCTTGAAGGGTCGAGTAAATGATAGAAAGATAAAGGCTGCTTCTTGAACCTCATAAATAAGAATCACATTAAACTAGTAAACATTTTTCAGTGCTAGTTCATATGGATAAAAATTACAGAATAATACTGGAAGAACATAGACAACAGATAAATCCTATTATGATTTTCAACATAAAAACTGATGATTTTAAACTTAACCTGATAGAAAAACATCTTAAATATAAAATACAGTTTATAAACATCTAAAAGTAGAAGTTGACCTGTTGCAAAATATAAAACATAAACAGGAATAAATTGGTTACAAATCTCCAAAGTTATAAATATTTCTCCCCAAGTTATACATATTTCCTTTAAAAATTGATGCCTTGTAAATTTATTTAATATGCAAATTATTATAAAACATTTTTAAAAAATTGATTGCTTTTAGCTGTTGCTTGTTAATATAGATTAGTTTATCTCTATTGAGATCTAAAAATATTTACTGAGTATTTGACACTATTAAAAGTTTGAAATAACCTGAATTTTGAATTTATACATCAACTATTTTATACCTTTATGCGTAAATTTTACATATTCAACTAAGATAATTTAATTATTGTCTGACTAATCATTAATATTGCAATAACATATATTCTACAGAGTTATTTTAATTCATAAACAAGTCAGTATTCATGTTTAATTTTTAACAGCTTACTACACGTGGTGTAAACAACAGCAAATGAAAAATTTTATGTATTCATCTCAATAGAACTTTTAAAATAATGATAGAAATGTAATAAAATCATATCTGTTATTAAAGCATGTATAAATGTTTCTCAATGATGTAAGCAATGTCTTGAATATTCATTTGGAATTTTTTATGAAAATACAAATAATAAGAATAACAGGAACTACTAGTATTGTGCAATACTCATCGACTGAAGATATACAGAAGTCACATATTAGTAATTCTCTACAGTTTTTTTATTTAACAACTACTGATTCTTTAACACCTGACAAAGATGAACACTTTTCTATACTACCATTCAATATTGATATCTAAAGAAAAAAACTATAAATAAAATTGAAATACCAAATAAAAGACATAACTTGAATGCACAAGGAAAACTAATTTCTAAGCAAAAACTTTCACATTGAAAACAATCACTCGATAAAGATGAAGATAAAACTGAGATTAGAAGTCTGAAATTAAGATCAATCAAGGTCAAATGAAGAAAACGAGATTAGTTGAGCTTAGATTCCAAAATGAAAATGTAGAGGTGAGTAATCAATAAAATATTTGAGTTTATAAAATTGGCACTGAAATGTTAGAAGGAATGCATAAATAACACAACATAGGACAAACCCCAAAAAAGTACATCAAAACAATAGATCTGGAAGTTGTTACAATAAAGGAAAATTTGTTTCAATATATATTATCACTCTTATCCTGAATATTTTTTGTTATTTTTGTAAAGGTCATTTATATTAGAGTGATCCAATTTTTGTATGAATGTTACCATAACACAGTAAAAATAGGAATATCATAGTAAGATTTTTGTAAGCAGAATAGGATTAATGTGATCTTAGAAAATAAAGCCATTTGCAATTTATTAATAAGTGAGGAGTAAGCATTCCTTCTCACCCTAATGATTATAATCTCTCAAAAGACATAAGTTAAATGTTAATTACAAAACACTTAAGCTCATTTATTAATTTGCAATTAATCATAATATAAATTCTATTAATAGGATAAGACCCCTGCTGAAAAAAAATTAACGAAAATTCTTAATTATGTGGATTCCCAATCATGATAGATGACAAGATTTTGCATTTAATCTTCTGATATTCAAACAACTGCTGAATAAAAGTAGGAACTGACATTAATAATTATTGAATGCATGTTTTTAAGCAGCTGTTTAATAGTATTCTGATTGATTGATTATAATGCCATGCCAACCCGTCTAGGGTTATTTTATGCCTAGAGTTTATGGAATCACATTCATTGTACATTCTTATTTACATTTTTGTGAAGCTGTTTTTAAAGGGTTTTTTGTGCTTTTTTGCACAGTCCAATCAGTTACAAATAATTTTTAAACAGATCTTTATGACCCATAGATGGGACCTTAACAGGTACGACCACTTTAGATCAGAGTGGACCTGGGAGTAATAGCAATGAAGGAGTACTTCCCACTCCCCAAAACTGGAGCCTCACTATCAAATGCAGTTTAGTATCATACCCAGGCCACCCCTCTGCAGGGTATACAGTCAGCATATTCTAAGCCCCGTGGAGAGTATTCTGAAGCATTTAATCAAAATCACTTAATTCATGGCTGATTTATAACTAAATTATTCATACATTTACAACATGCGATTAACATTGTTTTACTTAATGATCTAGCTGTATCTGAAATTATATTCTTTATTGATGATCAGTGATTTACAATTCTGATCAATGGTTAGTGTCTTGTTATGAAGTAATGCAGCTGAACAGCTAGTTTTGTAACCATAGGTTTACAACAGAAATCTATGCCAAGGTCACCTGATGACAGGTGACACTGTAAACAGGGATGTTTACATTTAAAAACACAAAATGTGGGGGGGGGGCTAGCAGATTTAATCCAAAGTAGTTGCACACTAAAGAAACCCATTAGAAGGTAAGAGACAAACCAAGGTGATCTAGGGTCAAATAGACAGTCAAAATAAAGTGAATAAACAAATAATTAAAAAAACAAAACAAAAAAAAAAAAAAACTTCATACTGTCAGTCAGAAATGGGTGTAATTCATTAGGATTACACCTTTTCAAGAAATAAAAAAAGGGTCCAGTTTTATGGAAGTTGATTCACTGCCTTCACCAGTTGATCTACTTCCTCTACAATAACTAGCTGCATGCCTATGTAACAATTCAAGACCAAATAAAAAAACCACAGAATTTTGAATTCTGATTTTCAAAGTAGGCAGCCTCTCCTCATTTAGAACACCTGTACAACACAATATCATCTGCCCCAACCAAACCCGAGATGTCCTTGTGATATACTAAACTTAGCTTAGTAAAAATCAAACAAACAGAAATATATTGCCAAACTGATTTTATATAGTCAGTAAGCATCATGGCATATATAATAGATTAGCTTTTATGACATTTAATTCAAATTACTTCAAATGATATACTGTAATTATTTTATATGCAATTCATATTTCAAGTTATGAATTAAAAAAATTTTTTTTTCCCAAGGAGCCATTGCTGAAAGAAATTTTCTAACACAAATCCATATAAAGGAGTATTTTTTGTTTAGTTAATTCCAATATTCAATTTCCAGATCCATTTTCAAATGTTTAGGGAGCAAACCAAACTCAGCGCAAGGTGTCTGCAGAAATTTTAATCAACCAAAACTTGTTGAGTTAGGAACCTAGCTAGAGGCACAGCATTCAAGCCACACTCATCAAGTCAGACTGCTGAGGGATGGAGAGAGAGGGCCATGACATTTTATAACTGACCAGATAGCTGCAGTCACTTACTCATGGGATAGTAGTACTGTTCATCCAATGCCATTAAACGATAATAAAAATGGTCTGCAAAGAAAGAAACTATATCAAACTCCAACAAACAAGGCTCAGAAAAAGAACTGTTAATAATAACAAACAAAGTAATAAAAATCAGTTTTGAAAAATCATTATTTTTAATGAATGATCAAGCTCATTTGAAATAAAAAAAAAATTTTTTAAATTTGAAAATGGATGTAGTTTCGTGCATGAATTAACACAAACCATTCCAAGGCGTCCACCTAACTTGGTAAAGAAGGAATAATTCATTAGTTGTTTATATAAAACCTAAAAGCAAACAATTTATTCTGTCAGTATTTATTGATATAAAATGTAAATTTTTTTATCTTTAGATGATAGAAGAAAGTAAGTGATATCACTGAAAATATTGTTGTCAATATTTTCATTAAACAACTTTAATTGTAGAATTTAAGTTATACATTCATAAAATATATTTACATAAACCCACATATGTATAAAATATAGGGAGTCCTTTTAGATAATCACTAGTCCTGATGGAAAATCATGAGACTATGTTGATATTTATTAAAATGAAATCTTGAATCTAAAATAAAAATTAAAACGAAAAAGTAGAAATTAGATCAAATTTTAACTGAAAGTTAGCTACAAGATAACAATATGTTATTAATTCTGAAATTGAATGCTGATAACAATGGAACAATGATTTTTAACTATAAGATATTCTGGTAGAATTGTGCACAAAATGAATCAACAAAAAAAAATCTTTTTTACCGATTTTGAATCTTTTCTTATAGAAAATGAAAATATCAGTTATTAAGATCAGGATATTTGTACATTGTTCTTAACATTCAAAAATATTACATTTTAAATTCAGTCAAGCCTAACATCTTGTGAGCCTTACAAAACCAGTATACTAATTATCAAACTTTTAAGGAATATTGTAGCAACTATTTTTCAGATGGTAATATCTCAAAGTACATAAATCAGCAGTACCAAAATAAAAATAAAAAGTCTAAATTGCCTCTGCCAAATCAACTTACATATTATCATATTTAGAAATCAACATTTTTACCATTATCATATGAGTAATATTTCTAGCCTTTCTACATATAAAAACAATGCCAACTACATTAGGCAATTTTTTTTATTCTTTGTAAACCAGAATTTGTCCTTTGTTTTTCATTTAATTTGATATATTTGTGCAGTTAGAGGATAAATAATTTTTATTAATATTGTATACAATTTGTATATATATTAAATGAACAGAAATTTTCTTATTTACTTCCAGCCACCTTCACCCAATATAATAAATTCTAATTTAAACAATATTCTAAGAACATTATAGATTGCTTAAGATTAATTTAGAAAACCTTAAACACAAGAAGAAATGGCTTTCAAAATAATTGTCTTTTCAAACAAAACATATATGATTTGAAAAGTATTTTTTTTTAATATGCAAGCTAAGCAATTCCATAAATCAATTTGTTTTTTTAAGTTTCAGTAATTTTGTCTTAAAAGGGTTTCTGATGTTCATCTTTATTTTAATGTCATTTCACTCAATATTTTTGTCAGCCGTTCTGGGATATAGTGGATATTTCCTTCATCTTGTAATCTAGTATTGCTCAGTAGTTTTGCTGGGGGTGGCACTCAAGATTTACCTGAGAAAGGTCAAAAACAGATGAGCTAAAACATTGTGATAAAACAACAAAGATAAGGATACTCTAATCTGAATAATTTGTGAAATAATGTACATATTTGATTTACTATCTTGAAAATATGCAAAATTTACGAATCTTTTTTTATATAAAATGGAAAAATGACTTAATTTTTGAAGTTCACATTAACAAAATACATTTTTAAAATGTTTGACAAAATTTAATGATTATTTTTTACCATCTAACTTTTGCGTATTAAGGTTTGATTTTATTTAACAGTAACTTAAAACTTTGGACTTAAAGAATTATTTAAATAATTTCTTAGTCATTAATGAAGATGCATAACAAAGTTACTTAATAGTAAAAACAAAAATCTTTGCACATGTTGTAGCTGGCATTGCTTTTGTTGAGAAAAGGTGGGAAACAAAAATAAAACGGAAAAACAACCAAAGGAAAACACTGATATCTATATATGATATCTGTGTGTGCTTGGTATTAATCAATTGTATGTTTAATTTTTATGGCACTAATAAAGAACAATGATTGAAGTAAAAGTAAATTTCAAAATGAGTTAAATAGAAAGCCAAATCAAACATTGGGGTTAAAATTAAATGGACCAAAAAATGTAGAGAAGAAGAAGAAGAAGAAGAATTCTTTTTAGAAATTATATTATCGCCATCTTCCTAGTGTGTGTTTATTTAAATTTTAATTAGTGCTAACACAAGAAAATTCATTATAAATTTGCTAATTTTATTGTTATAAGGATATAAACTTTGCTTTAGTTAAAACCTAAACATATTTTTTGTGTTGATATTTTAACTGAGTGAGCAGTCAGTAACATGAATATTTGATATGTCATGCTGGTTAAGCAAATAACTGAATGAAAATCTGCCCCAGCAAAGTGTGGTCAGTGGGATTTCACTTTGCCTCCAAAACAACAGCAGCCACAAGAAAAAAAAACTGAGTCAATGTGGGAAGCAATGAACATGTAGCAGTCATCATCAATGGTGTAAATGAAATTGCAAGATTCAAATTCATAACATGAAAATCACAAAAAGAAAGAGTACAAAAAATGTCAGATTTTCATAGAAAGAAATGGGGCAATCAAAACAAAAACAAAACATCAACAATAATAAAAACAAGAGAATCATTTGCAAGTGCAACAAGAATAACAACAATGCCAGGAAATCCTCATAAAAAAAATTATCATGTTCATATTGTGTGCATGCATTAACACACACGCTCACACAAAGATGAACAAATAAAAATCTGAATAACATATTATGAGTAAGATAACATAAAAGTAAAAAGAATTTAGAAGAAATATGGAGAGGTACATTTAGAAAAAAAAATCTGTAAGTATTGCATGTATTAGTGACTTGTACATTATGTTTGCCAATAAGACATTTTGTATTTCAAATTGACTTCTACTCTAAAGATTAGAAATCATGACAAGTTAATCAAATTTTAAATGATAAAGAAAAGAATAGCAAAAACAAAAAAGGTGGATTATATGACTGAAGTTTTTAAGGATATATTCTAATGTGTGAATCTGTGCAAGGAATAATTAGGTAAATCTCTATAACCAACCTAACCACAAAAATCAAAAGAAATCTTAATGTTATTAACCTTTATCTAAGTCTATCAGAGATATAATTTTTGAGCCAAAAGAGAACAATCTACAAATTTCTCATATCTTAAAACTTGTTAACAGAATTCTAAAATTTGACATAATTGCAAAGGATTAACTTAAGAGCTTATTTATTTCACATGCTCTACACAAAGAATTATCTCATTAAGATGACAAAAATTAAATTTTGACAGAGAGGGAAAAAAATGAGATTCTCAAAAAGAAATAAAAATTCTCATTATTAGCATGAGATGAAAAACTAAGTATTTTCTTACTTAATCTGATTATAAAAGTAATTTCTATCAAATATGACAACTTTGGCTTTCAAAATCTTAAATAGCAAAATAATTACTGTAATTCTTTATAAACCAAGCTTTATATCTATGAATAAATAAAAACTAAATTTTGCTTTAATTCATGTCAAACAACAATTTTTTTTTACTTTAAAACATTTTATAAAAAAAAAAAAAAAAAAAAAGCTTTGTAAAAATTGCATGAATACTAATTTGTGATGAATAGTAAATAAGTCTAAATAATTATGTTGATATTTATAGAGATTCAATTATACCAGGATGTGAAAATTATAAGAACATGTAGTGTTGATGTAGAGTATATGTGCTAAGGATCTAATCTTAGTGTTGCAAGAATCCAGAGGTGAATTGTAATCGGAACAAAGATGTAATGAGTGATAAGAAAATAAATTATCAAGTTGCAAATATGGAGATTAAGTGATAAAAAAAGGTTGATTAAGAATGTATTGTATAAATTTATGAATATGGAACAAGAGAAAATTTCAAATATCTTCCAGAAAAAGACAAAACCAAAAAACAATTATTGTACTCTATGGCAGTATTTTTCTATTTATTGTAAGCAGCATATAACATATTGATTGTAACTATGTGTTTTAACTTGTTTTTTTAGAAGTAAAAAATAATAGTCCATGAAAATTTCATACTTATATTATTCATACAATTTTGGCACAGACAGTACAAGAATTCTTATAAACCAACATGACGTATGAAGTCTAAATCAGTCAAATTTTAAGTAATTATTTTCACGTATTCATGAAATTACTAACCTAGTGAGGTTGTTTAAAAATTATTAGGTAGAAAAAGGAATCTAGTAAAACTACCATGACAGCAATATATCTTAAGACAAATACAGAAATATTCTAAAATTCAAACTAAATATATTTCAATATGAATTAAGACAAAATTTAAATATCATAGAAATGAAAAGAATATTCAAAAACCTAAGAACAAATCTAGTACAAACAAACAATTTTTGTTTTCTTTCTATCACATTAATAGAAATTTAAGAAATTATAGTCAACTCGTATGTAAGGGTTAGTTTATCTTCAAGAGATTTTTTTTTAAAATAAAAAATATGTTGAACAATAAGCTGGCAAAGTAAACACATAAAAAGAAAGCATCACAAATAGAACACTTACAAAATAATGGCACTATCCTTACAAGATAACAAAATACTTAGACACATAATGATGACACAAAATGATGTCAATAATTTTAAATAAAATTGAAAAAAAAAACAACAAAAAACAAAAAAAAAAAAAAAAAAAAACAGAGCATTCACTTAAAAATGAAACAACTGCCTATTTAATAAACTCATTCAAGCTACTTTTTAACTTTAAAAAGAGACAGAACATCATTTTCAATATTAACTGAAAAGCCTAGCAGATTTTAGCAAAATGCTTAGCAAAGGTCAAATAAGGTACCTTTTTCTTCTATTTCTGCCAAGTTGTGCGAGCTTGATGGTTGTTTTCCTTTTACATATCCCTCAGCAATTTCTCCTTAAAATCAATAAATTCATTTATGAGACATGTGTACAATTCTACTAGAAAAAATTACAAGTTTATAAGAGTAAAATGTATCAATGATTTCTTTCTGATATTTATAACAGATATAAACAGGGAAATCAATGATAAAATCCCCCAAATGCTAGATAACACCTCATACTATATTTTACAAGATTACATGTACTCTCTTAAAAGTTATATTATTTTAAAGATTACATAGTAAATAATGATTGTAATTTAGGTTAAGGTTATAGAATGGGCAGAGAAAGTTGATGAAAAGTTAGCTTTAATAAATTGCTATTTACTAGATTTTCAATTTTTTCACTTTTCAGACCACCTACATATTAAAAAATTATAAACCTACTTGTATTTTAATGACATTTTTGCAAATTTTGTGGTATTTTAATGACAGAAGATTTTTAAAATGATTTTTAGTAAAACATTCACAGTACTTTTTATTTTTACTTTAAACTATTTCACTTATTTCATTTTTTCATAATAGATCTCATCTTCTAACTTATATTTGAAAACAATCTGTAAAAATTATTTCATAATTTTCTTTTCTCATCACTACAAGAGGATGAAATAAAATTGCTTAAACCAACAACTATAAATAATGCCACCCTAGTTCCATAATAGTTGTTACAATTAGTATATGGAATTTATAAGAAAATGTGACAACCATCGAGAAAACAGAGATAGCATTACTTTAGTTGACAAATTAGTTGTTTGAACATGTTTAATCACAATCTATTCTTACAATTTATACATACAGACTAAAAATATATTCCTAATATCTGATTTCTTTAAAGCAACAATCATTTCTCTTCTCAGACTATCAACCAATATAACCTACATAAATATTGTAAATATGGTAATACTATCTAGAATAAATGGAAATATTACTGAAGATTACACAAGAAGGAATATATTGCTATCAATAAAACAGCTCATCACTGTTAAGTCAGTTGTTAACAAGATTAAAATGATTGCTGATTTATAGTGCATTGTTTCATGGGATATTAACTGTCTTAAAATTAAAGGGGATGGAATATCATTCAAAAAGAAAAAATACTCCTTTACTGTTCCATGGTTGTTAGATGCAAATAAAACATTAAAAATCTGAATAAGATTATTTTAGTCAAGTAATAAATGTATAAACGTTCTCCATTTTATCTTTTTTTGCATGATCTAAATTTATCAACATTTAAACTAATAGCCCAGGTAAAAATATCCTTTTTTAATCATGAAAAATTTGATTGGTTAAAAAAGCAAAAGATTTATACATATTTCTATACTTAGTACACCCACTACTTTTCCTAGAAACATTTGTGGAGAACTTTTTAAAATTGAATCAATTTGTAAACATTGGTACTTCAATCTCTTTTAGAAAAACTACTTTAAAAAAAAAGATCAGTTTTAAGTTGTGCATGTGTTCTCAAATACAGGAGTAGATTCTTCAACATTGATTTTTATGTCTTTACCACCAATGTAGATACTCATAAAACTTTTTAAAAATTATATCAAATTAATATCTAAGGAATATATATCATTTAATTTCTTGTTTAATTTTTTCAACTATTTTTAATAACCTTAAAGCTACCTTAAGATAGAAAGTGACTAAGAAATTTTATGCAGTGATTCCAGTAAAAGAAATACATACTGTATATACTTGTGTATTAAAAGACTTTCTGAGACCCTAGATTTTAGCTTAATATTAGGGAGCCACACCATATGCAACATACAAACTTTGCATGGGTAGGTGTAAATAGTTGACCAAGGCTAGGCATAGGCCAACTGGTACACTTATAATTTCCAGTTGCAAAATCAACAGTCATGGATAGTATTGGATGATACCCAAAGTTCATACAGTAAGAGTCATATAAATGTTAAGAGAAATACATCAAATATTCTGCTTCAAATTATAAAGTAATGTTAGTTCACTGTTTTGCTAATGTTTCACAGCATACATTTCTAAAGTGAAAAATTTAGATTTTTAATATCTGCAATTGTATTTTTTATTATAGGCTGCTGGTAATAGAAATATTTTCATAGGGGAAAAAATAAAAATAAAAAACAAAAGAGTTTAAGTTATTTTACTATCAATAAAGTAAAATAAAATTTAAGAAATTGTATAAAAGATTTTTGTGCATAAAAATAGAAAAAAATGAGGATATTTCAAAGAAATTCAAAAGAACCGAAGAAGAATGGAAGAAGATGCAGATTAACTTTACAAAGGATGAAAAAATATTCAGGTGAAAAAAAAAAAAATGAGAGTCAGATGGAGATTTCCTGTTTAAAGTAAAGCTAAAATCTATAAACACTAATTAACCCCATCATCCCATTGTGTATGGATTTAAATATTAACTTCCAACTTAATCTATCTGATAATTTGCTCGCACTGATATCAATATAAATTTATTGACATTTATTTATGAGTTGAAAAATCTAAACTGAGCATATATCCAACTCAGATAACAAAGGTGTTTTTTAAAACTTAAATATTCTTTTATTATCATCTTTTACTAAGAACAATTTACAGTCATTCCATGTTAAAATGAAAGGTTAGACATGAAACTCTAAAGGATTCAGTAGTTTTTAAATGTTTCAGTATATCAAAATAACTGTTAAAAAAACAAATTTCCATTCTTAACCTTCAAAAGAATTGCTTTTATGAATGAAAATAATATTTTCTATTGCAGAAGCTAGCAGAAAGACAAATATAAACACACACTGAGTGCTTTAAAGAGTGTGGTGCAAATTACAGTTGTGTCAGGTCTGTTAAAGTGATCAATGTCTTACCATCAGAGTCATCTTTGGGGGTTGCTGAAGGCTGAATGTCTATTGGGTTAGACATACTGCTAGGGCTACACGGTTCAGCTAGTGATTGGGAACGCCGTCGTTCAACAACAAATTCTCCCTGAATTAAAGATTAATATTCAAATTAACAAAAAGAATTAAAACAAAAAATAACAAAAAGATGAATTCAAAAACATATTCAAGTATAAAATACAATGATTTTTAAGATTAAAAAACTAATATCAATGTATGAGATTTGAAATTATTAAAAACAGTTTATATTTAATAAAATTATTTGGTAAACATCACAAGAACCTTCTTCTATAAAACTGCTACTATAAACAAAGAAAGCAAAAAATAAAAGTAAAAACAACATATTTCTTATTACAGTGTATACATTATTTCCAAATATTTATCCAAAGTCAAAAAAGATTTCCCATTAAGATGTTTCATAAAGAGCTAGTGGAGAAAATACAACGAATAAATCATCTAAGATTATTTATATTTCTTCGTTAAGGAACCAATTTTTTTTTTAGCATGTATAATTGATATTGTGAACTGATGAAGCCATAAAAGCAGGAGCAAAAGCCATAAAGTTCTTTGCAGTACACAAATACAAAAAATTAAAAACTTATCAAATATTAACTATTGCACTGTAGCAAGAATATTCAACTTTGAAATTTTTAAATGAATTTATATTGAAATAACAACCCAAGTCAAAATGCAATAAGCTTTTGCTATGTTAATTTGATTGGTTGATTTTATAGCATGTAAGCCCTTGTTGGGTAATTTTATGCCAAAACCAGTTTAACAATTAAGGTCTCCAATAATATATATCACAAAAATAAATCTTCACAATCATTTTAAACAGGTAAACACTTCCTACTTATAATATCAAGAGTCAATGTATTAATGAAGTTCAAAATCAATTGAAGCATTATTTCAAACATTTTTATTTGACCCATAGATGGGACCCTAACAGATACTACTACCACTTCAGGTCAGAGTGGATCTGAGAGTAATGGCAATGAAGAGATGACTCCACATTCCGCCTAGGGCTCCAGAACTGGACCTTCACCACCAGATGCAGTTTAGTGTCATACTCAGGACACCCATTTTTGTTGTGTTAAAATGATATTGTTAAGATGTTTACAATATTAAAATTTTAACTGATCAAGATGTTAATACTACATGCAGAAAAAGTAAAAGTGATAATTTAAAGAAAGATTTTAAGATTAAGCAGAAGAAAAATGAAAAGTGCATCTATTCTACATTAGCAAACTAACAAATGAAATAGGAAGAAAAAGGTGTAAACTTTCCTAATAGGTAACATACCTGTTGAAAGTTTATAGGTGGGATAGCTACAACTTTGGAGACAGGTTGCTCAACATCTCCCCAGTCCCACTCTGGAATGTTAGGATCTGGAGATTTAGGCCCAGGAATAATTTTCACACACTGCAAGGAAAAATTACTAAAGTAAAATTGTACTACTAGTGCTAAAAGGGAGAATTAGAAAGTAAGGTAATTAAAATCATAGCAGTTGCAGGAACGAAGAAAGAGGTTAGTTGTAAGAATACTTAACATGCAATGTTACAAGACATTCGAATAGATTCTATATGATTTTAGTAAGAGTAACAAGCTCTAAGTTAAAATCAGTTATGTTGTAAATATATACAAATATACGATTTTAGCATTTCAATACTTTTTAAGAGCAGGCATTCTGTTAAAGCTGAAATACTGACAGGTGCTAACAAGTCTACTTTAACATTTAGATCTTTAAGTAGTTCAAGGAAATGTCAAATCATAGATCAATTTTAGATTAGAACTTAACTACCAATTCAAGTTTTTCTCCTTCAGTGTTCTGTGACCAGGAATAGTTATCTGACTTAACTTCAAAGGAACCATCTCAGGCAGCACCAGCTTTATTGAACTGAAAGGTCTGGATCAATCTATGACACCTGAGGAGTCCTTCAGGGTGAATGCTGATGGACACGAGTTATTTCTATCATTTACCTATACTTTAGAGTGTAACATGAGATTGTCACATCTGGAGGTGAGGTTTAGTAAATTCTGCACTAGAAAAGAACATCCAAGTTTAATGAGGCTTACCAAATCTAAAAAGATAATTTTTCACCACACACCCAATGACCATTTTTTTTTAATTGATAACTTTCATCATAGTATATTTAGCAACTCATGTGGAGTAATGGTTAATGAGCTAGACTAAATAACTACAGATAGCGAGTTGAATTCTCATTGGATGCCCCACAATTCTGGCCTTGAGCAAAACTACTAAGCTTAGTAAATGACAGCTTCATAGTGTATATATATATATATATATATTTATATATATAGTATTATCGGTCCAGTTAAACCAGAGTTGGGAGTAATTCCTTCAGTACAAGAAAATCATTCAGGAGCTGAACATTTAAATTTTCCTGGTAGAGAGCTCAATGTAATTGATTTTACAGAGCAATATTTCTTTAAAGAAAAAACCAAAGACCGGTTATTTTAGGATTATAAATTTATTTCCATCCTGTTTTTCGTTTCTGGTGTGAACCAAAAACACAAAGAAAAATATAACAGGACTTCTTCAGATCTAATGGATAAATAAAACAGAATAGACATGGAGGGGGGGAAGAGAGTTGAAGAGTTACCTCCTCGTTTTATTGAGTTTCCATTTTTTTTATTTACCTATTTATTTTATTTTCAAAATTCTTCCGTCAGTTATAATTACGGTAATTTAACTTTTTTTATTTATTTTATTTTATTTATTTTCTTTTCTTAAGTTTTATGTTCTATGTCAATGTAATGAATTTTTGTAAGGGAAATATTAATGCTTACATTAATTTCGATACTATTTATTTAGCTACCTATTTTTTCCATGTGTGTATATTGGATACGTTTTTTTGTCTAGTCTCACTATTTATTTCTATGTTTTTTAAATTTATAGTCTATAGTTTAAATTTTGTCCTATGTCTACATCTAGCTATTAATTCACTTCTCTTATTTAATAACTCTTCAGGCAATTTATATGTCATTATATGTATTTTCTCTTCTAAGCACAAATTGCATCTACCCTCAAAACTATTTGGAGTATTTGATTTTTTCAAAATAGACCATTCAATCTCAGGGGTTAACCCTTTGTTTTTCAACCACCAGAATTGTTTCAATAGTGCTGTATGGTGTTTTAGGTGTTCGTGGGAGAAGGTAAATTTATGATTTGAATACCTCTCCTTCCATTTCGTGGAAGTCAACCTGATATAAGTTTTTTTAACCGTAATATTCTCTTTTGGGTAAATTATAGCTTGATATATTACATTATTTAAATTACATAGTCCATTCATAGGACAATTGTCTCGGGATTTACAATTACATTCTTTTTTTACACAGTTATTATTATTATTATTATTATTATTATTATTTCTATTATTTATTTGATCCTGAAAATTTTTAGTTATATTTTTATTATGGCTATTAATTATTTGAAAAATATTTTTCATGCAAGAGTAACTAATTTTTAACGTTTTTCTATTAAATATTTTATGTAGTTTATTTCCATGTTTAAAATGCTTATCTACTAGTTTCAAAAAATATTTTCCTATATTTATATTAGCTAGCCTACAGAACGGGGGGTTGAACCATATTATTTTCCTTTTTTTATTTTTACGTCTATTTTCCTTATTTATTTCTTTATTATTATCATTAGGCATCTTCTCTTCTTTATAGGTAAAGTTTTCCTTATACCCGCTACTTTTTAGTGCATCAATATACATTTTATTACCCTTTCGGAATATTTTTTCATTTGTTGATAGATTTCTTATTCTTAGATTTACAGCTTTTGGAACTTGTTTAATTATAGCTTTAGGGTGGTTTGAATTTATGTTAATATATGAAGGGGACTGATCCATTTTTATAAAAGGTTTATAGATGTTGTTAGAAAGGTCTAGGGTCACATCCAAGAAATTGACTATCTTATTGTTTGATGATATTTCTATTTTAAAACCTAAGGCTCTTATAATTTTCTTTTGTATACTAGAGCTATTTGGGCCGTTACTATTTGGGATATTCATTATACCATCATCTCGATATAGACCTACTTGATCTGAACTGATAATTCTATTTAGTATATGCAATATATATAGACCCACAAGGTCTGCTATTTGTGAAGAATCGTATCCCCCCCATAGGGACATCAAAATTCACAGAAAATAATGGAACCACATGGATAAAAAGTGGACCTGTGGTTTTTTTCTTTAAAGAAAGATTATATATATATATATATATATATATATATATATATATATATATATAGTGGAAATACTTCTCTATATACTTCTCCTAATTCCTCCAATCTCAGGTTCCAATTTTTACATCTCTCAAAAATCAATAATGAGAAACCTTATAAGTAACCCTTAATTTTCAGCCTTTAATACCAATGCAAGAATTCATCTTCCACTGAACCATTATAGTTATCATAATGCTCTGAATTTATTGTCACTAAGTCAATAAAATATTTGTTTCCTTTCTTATTTTTCTAATTGCTTGTATTCGATTGTATCATTTTTTTTCCTTATAAGTGGAAGCTTTACTAGCCCTACACGGATTTCCCATGTCTTTTACACTCACTTGCCCAGGAATCTTGAAACTGACCAATGATTTATGATACATGTTTTATCTTCTATTGTATTATTATGTGTTTTAGGTAGTTTACTTTCATGTTCCAATTTTTTAAATATATCCTACTTTTGTTTGGTTTAGTTTGGTTTCTTTGTTTAATGACATATCAACCTTTGTAGGTTATTTAATGCCAAAGCTTTTCTCCTTGAAGAACAATAGTGGTACTATTTAACCCATAGCTGGGAGGATAAGGGGGTTCATACCTTTGCCCGAAAGTGAACATAATAGCACGACTGGAGTACGAACTTGCTTACTACGATTCCGCAGTCCATTGCTTTAACCATTACATCACGAGGACACCCCACACACACTTTTGTGAATCTTTACATAAGACCATATTTTATAAATTATCCTGGCTGATTACATAATGCCGTCGACTATCCCTAAAAAAATATACTTTACATCTTATGTTACAAATTTCTCATCTGAAGGCCCAATCTTTTTACACAAGACTTGTTTTATCTTTTCTGATGAAACTGAGGCAATGAACGCTTTAAAAGCCTTATGTAAATCTATTAAATATTTACTCATCATTTGACTAATTGTTTCTCATTTTAGAGGTTTGTTTACCAAAATAGATGGGAGATTTGGATCTTTACCAGTTACAATCGAGTATCAACTATATCCATGGACACTTGAATAATTTTTAACACTTATAGCCAAACATACTCAATCTTCAATAAGTTTGTATTTTCCTATTTCCAGTTTTGTTGTATAGTCATTTACCGTATCATTCAGCATCACAACGACACCATAATTAAACAGACGCAAGGACAAAGACGCATGAATGAAAATGCAGGAAGAATTAAGATGCAGGAAGGAAGACGCAGGAAGACTTCTTTAGAAAAATATTCACCTCTCACTTTATTTGTAAGGTTTGCGTTTGAGAGGATGCTGGAGATCGAACATAAACATTATATTTTGACCCCACTGTTATGACCGTCATGTTGTGTCTTGTTCTCCTGATGTTGGGGTCCACTCCATCAGGGCTTCCGAGGACCCCTCGGTCGGGTGTGGCCTTCCCTACCCCATCTGGTCTGTCTGGATCTCTCCCGGCAACTGCTCTGGGACCCAAACTCAACTGAGTTAAATAATAACTCAACGCCCACACGATCGCCTACTGGATCTTTGAATCGGATGTTCAATCGTCATCAAGCGGAAATAACTGTCATGCAGTTCAGAGGTCACTCTCTTCCGTTGCATGACTGTAATGGCAGAATGGAACCTTGACCTTGTCCCATATCATAAGCCTTAATCCGCCCACGCGATCTCTTTCGATTACTGGCTGTTGAAATGTGTCACTTCCTTCCGGTGTATTACCTTGGAATAGCATTTTTAGGCCGGGGCAAGGGGTCAAAATATTACATTCATCCGTAAATTATTTTTCAAAATTCCACATGTGGAATTTTCTTCACGTTCGTCTCCATCAACCTCACACATATTTTACAGAACAATTTACAAAGGGCAATAATGGCTGAAAACATAAGAAAGAATCACTTGAACCACAGCAAACAAAATCTTACTTAGAAGGCGACCTTCTCTCTATGTAACACTTGCCCGGCTAATTATTATCTAAATTTGTCTTACTATATTTGCGTGGTTGGCCATCTTGACATGTGTGCATCAAGGTACCATACGGATGCATTTTTTATCTTCTCAACACAACGGGCCCTCCATAATTCCTTGAAGAAATTTCAAAACCCTAAAAAGGACCATACTCTGGTCCCATATCCTGGTCACAAACTTAGTGACCCTGGTCATTCCAGCAATACATTTCGCCTGGATTCCTCATGACCACACTCCAGTTCTTTGCTCAACAGGTTCCTACCTGGAGTAACCGGAGAATTTCATAAACTAAAACACAATATCTTCAAGGCCCAAAGCATTCCACAAAAATCCACAAAAATCATGGCCCAAAACAAAGTATCATAATACATCCGAATGTATCACAATCTGGCATGCATGCTGTAAACCACCTAAAATAGTCCACGCAAAATACTAATTAGCAATGTGTTACCCATTTTTTTCTTCATTAAGTTTCTGTTTCCATGCACATTGGTTTGCAAGCCCCTGAGGAAACATGCTCTACCTGATCAAACCCGCGCCGGGTTTCTTTTCAATTTAATCAGGAACCCTCGTGGCTACCAATATATAGGCACCTCGCCTTTCCCAGATTCGTTTCACTTTGCCAAATCACACACGAATCCAAAACATCATCGTGACTGAAAGACATAGACATCATCCACAAAATTTTGGAGTAGGCCACGCCTTTTTTCTCTTATTCCATTCTTGGAACTCCAAACTAAAAAATAGAACAGCTTCATGGGCCGGCGAATTCTCCGATAGAGTTGCTTTCTTTGCCGTCTACCCACCAACAATTTGAAACCAATTGGATGAATGTCTGTCCTATTCTCACGTCAGCCACGATTTCCTCAAAATCAGAAACCCCCAAAAAAAAAAAAATATTTCCTATTCCACGAAAACCCCAAATTCTAAAAAAAAAAAAATTTTAGAATCAATATAATTTCAAATATCATTAAACCTAGAATAAAATCCTCTGTTAATGGTTTTTGTCAAATTTCATAATATGAACAGGAAAAAAAAAAAAAATTTCTAATGTCGCCTTTAAACTCAAACTCAAAAAGTTTCACTTTACAACAAGTCAAAACAATGTTACAATCACAGTTCAAAAATGTTCCGTTTTCTTTTCTTCTTTTTTTTCAATCTATGTAGTGATGTACTGTCTATTTTACTAAAAATGTCTGTTCTTTCTTTCTTTCTTTTTTTTTCTATATGCTGTGTTCAACAATGTTCAAGTTTCTCTTTCTTTTTTTTTTTTTCTTTTTGTTTTTTTCTCCATTTTCATTGTCCTGTAGCTCTTTCTTTTTGTTTTGGTTTTCATTTCTTTTTTCTTTTTTTTTTTTTTCATAATAAATTGCTCATTCAATGACCCTTTTTTTTTCAACCTCATATCTACCTCTCTGTCTTTACCTTAACACGATAACTATAGGCTTGCTTCCCAGTTTATTCAATTTCAGTCTACAGTATCATAAATTAAGCCCGATTTATAATACAACTTTTTCAATGGCTTACGAGCATTCTTCTTTTTTTTTTTTTCATAAAATATCCCGGGGTTTTTTTTTCTAAACAACCCAAACTTTTATAAATTCTGCCAACATTTCCTAATTCAAAATATTTCCGAATCTGCGAATCTTCGCCACACTTGGTTCTGTCAAAATTTTGCGCATCTCTTAATTACATCTAAAACCCTGTTTCAAAATATCTTCCCCAATAACAATCTCAAAGCTTCACTCCAGGGGAAACTCACAAAATACCTGTCTGCCTCGTCAGACACAAAAAACATCTGTCTCTTAGTTACTCTGCCTTCACGGCAAGACTATTTCCAATCCATTCGGACCACGACAAATCTGAAACGATACCCATGTCTTCAATAATTGGTATCTACAATTTCCACCGCAAAACAACCGGCCTGATTCTACCAGCGCCGAAAATGTCGATTCTCCCAACTTCATAAATATTGAAAAAGTATATTCGCATTATTCAAACCACCAATGTGCGAAATTCTCAGACAAACACCAATTGTGAAATTCATGGACAAACCATTAATGCTCCGAAGATTCCATCTCTCGGATTAAAATTCTCATTTCCAATCCACAAGTTGTCTGGACCAATGAAAAGTTACAACGATTTTTTTTTCTCACAAAGACCTATTTACGATAAAAAAATCCCCATTCATAAAATTTATCATAAAATTCATTGTTTACGATAAGCTGTCTATCAAAAAATGGACAATGACTGTCCATAGCTATCTTTGTTCCCTTCTTTTTTTCCTCCCTCACTTCGATACATTATTACACATAGCAGTAATTTCAATTTTTATCTAGGGATCACACATTTTTTTTTTTTTTAAATTATTTCCAATTTTATGCTTCTAAAAAGGCCCTTGTCATTACGACTAATCTTTCACAATTATAATCAATTTAAATAACAGAGAGAGATAGAGGTTATAAGAATGTAGCAATTAACTTACGAATTTTTTTTCTCTTTTTCTTTCCGTCTCTTTTCTGTTCATTTCGAGTCGGTCTGTTCCTTTCTCCTTCCTTTTTTTTTTCTTTTTGTTTTTTTTTTTTCTTCTTGTCTTCAAGCACGTTGCCTTCCTCTTTTCTTTTCTTTCTTTTCTTTCTTTCTTTTCGCATCAGTCTGTTCATCTGTTTGTTGCTCGTTTGTTCTTGTTTTTTTGTATTACTTCTTTCAATTCCAGCATCCCTCTTTGTCCCCTTCGTTGCTGTCGTGTTGTGATGCCTAAAACCGTAGTTTACGGTAACTAGGTTCATTCTGAGTCCTTGAAGAACTCGCCTGGCACAAGCACCAAATCGCGATATGTTATATACTCACATAATAAATATGCTTATATACACATATACATGTTCATGCAACATCACAACGACACCATAAGTAAGACGCATGAAGGAAGACGCAGGAATGAAGGACGCAGGAAGGAAGACGCAGGAAGACTTCTTTAGAAAAATATTCACCTCTCACTTTGTTTGTAAGGTTTGCGTTTGAGAGGATGCTGGAGATCGAACATAAACAGTATATTTTGACCCCACTGTTATGACCGTCACGTTGTGTCTTGTTCTCCTGATGTTGGGGTCCACTCCATCAGGGCTTCCGAGGACCCCTCGGTCGGGTGTGGCCTTCCCTACCCCATCTGGTCTGTCTGGATCTCTCCCGGCAACTGCTCTGGGACCCAAACTCAACTGAGTTAAATAATAACTCAACGCCCACACGATCGCCTACTGGATCTTTGAATCGGATGTTCAATCGTCATCAAGCGGAAATAACTGTCATGCAGTTCAGAGGTCACTCTCTTCCGTTGCATGACTGTAATGGCAGAATGGAACCTTGACCTTGTCCCATATCATAAGCCTTAATCCGCCCACGCGATCTCTTTCGATTACTGGCCGTTGAAATGTGTCACTTCCTTCCGGTGTATTACCTTGGAATAGCATTTTTAGGCCGGGGCAAGGGGTCAAAATATTACAGTTTCAGTAAGTGTGACAACATTGTGTCTTTTAACCACACCATTTGATATAGGTTATTTTGGAATCTGAGAATATTAAAAAGATCTCAGATGAAGTACCTTGAAATTGAATGCTAATTATCAAGGTAGAAAGGTTATTCCCATTTGAAAGATTAATATAACATAATACAGTCTTTATAACTACATTTGAATTTGTCCTTTACTAAATAAAATGTAGTAAATATTTCCTAACTACACCAGATTAAAATCTTTAGATAATTACAAATGACATACGAGTATAAGAGCAAATACAATAGACTGAAGTATCAAAATTTTGTTAAGGATTAAATTTTTGATACTTTATAACCAATATTAAAGTTGCAGGAGAATGCTCTCTCTCTCTCTCTCTCTATATATATATATATATATATATATATATATATATATATATAGTATGCTAAGATAATTGATGCTAATTGTTACTTTAATTCAAATCTCAAAAATACATAATGATTAACAGTGTGATGTTTACTAAATATTTTGTAATAAAAAAACACAATGAACATTATGACTTTTTGAACTTAATATTGTAGAACTTTAAAATTACCTTCTGACAAAGGTTAAACCTTCAAGCATGTGAAATACTGAATCTAAATTTGTTTTTGTTTATTTGGACTATTTTATGTTCAGTAGCATTGGATGAATGTTTAAATAGCATTATAAATTAACAATGTTCTAAACTGATTAAGCAAACTAAGTCATGTCTTTTTGTAACATTTTTACTTGGTGCAATTGCAGACTAAAATAAGCATGGGTTTGTGAATTGCTATATTCAATTTTGTCAAGTGATTTTTCAGTCTTCAATTGAGTTGTACTAAAGTGAAAGTAATGAAATTGTATATATTTAATTAGGTTAATTAGATTAACACTTGTAATTTAGTAATTAAAATTCAGACAATTACAAGTATATTTAGTATGTTTAGTATAAAAATAAAACTCACACATTTTATATCAAAAGATCTACAACTAGTGTTTTGAGTTAAATATAACTTCAGAATACTTAAAAGTACTAAAAAACATTACTAAGTATATTAAAGTGACACACTTACCTTCTTAGGCTTAAGATTACTTTCTCCATCCTCCTCTGACACAGTCTCTAAGTCAGGGACTTCTGGTACTTCTTTGAGTTCTTCTGTAGTACCTGGAATAGGTCTCATTGAATGACTTTTCAAATTGACCATGCTACCACCAGCGATTCTCCTTGAACCATCTTCATTCTGAAACAACAGTTGGAGCTGGGCCACATAGAAAAAAGTGAATTAGAAAATGTTTGAGATCAGAAATCTACGAAAGGAAAATGTATATTAATATTAGTTAAAATGGTCCTTTGAGCAAAGATTAAGAAAGAGAATAGATAAGATGGTTCTTTGAGTATAGATTAAGAGAGAGAATAGTTAAGATGGTCCTTTGAGAATAGATTAAGAGAGAGAATAGATAAGATGGTCCTTTGAGAATAGATTAAGAGAGAGAATAGATAAGATGGTCCTTTGAGTATAGATTAAGAGAGAGAATAGATAAGATGGTCCTTTGAGTATAGATTAAGAGAGAGAATAGATAAGATGGTCCTTTGAGAATAGATTAAGAGAGAGAATAGATAAGATGGTCCTTTGGGCATAGATTAAGAGAGAGAATAGATAAGATGGTCCTTTGAGTATAGATTAAGAGAGAGAATAGATAAGATGGTCCTTTGAGTATAGATTAAGAGAGAGAATAGATAAGATGGTCCTTTGAGTATAGATTAAGAGAGAGAATAGATAAGATGGTCCTTTGAGAATAGATTAAGAGAGAGAATAGATAAGATGGTCCTTTGAGTATAGATTAAGAGAGAGAATAGATAAGATGGTCCTTTGGGCATAGATTAAGAGAGAGAATAGATAAGATGGTCCTTTGGGCATAGATTAAGAGAGAGAATAGATAAGATGGTCCTTTGAGTATAGATTAAGAGAGAGAATAGATAAGATGGTCCTTTGAGAATAGATTAAGAGAGAGAATAGATAAGATGGTCCTTTGAGTATAGATTAAGAGAGAGAATAGTTAAGATGGTCCTTTGAGTATAGATTAAGAGAGAGAATAGATAAGATGGTCCTTTGAGTATAGATTAAGAGAGAGAATAGTTAAGATGGTCCTTTGAGAATAGATTAAGAGAGAGAATAGATAAGATGGTCCTTTGAGTATAGATTAAGAGAGAGAATAGTTAAGATGGTCCTTTGAGAATAGATTAAGAGAGAGAATAGATAAGATGGTCCTTTGAGTATAGATTAAGAGAGAGAATAGTTAAGATGGTCCTTTGAGAATAGATTAAGAGAGAGAATAGATAAGATGGTCCTTTGAGTATAGATTAAGAGAGAGAATAGATAAGATGGTCCTTTGAGTATAGATTAAGAGAGAGAATAGATAAGATGGTCCTTTGAGTATAGATTAAGAGAGAGAATAGATAAGATGGTCCTTTGAGTATAGATTAAGAGAGAGAATAGTTAAGATGGTCCTTTGAGAATAGATTAAGAGAGAGAATAGATAAGATGGTCCTTTGAGTATAGATTAAGAGAGAGAATAGTTAAGATGGTCCTTTGAGAATAGATTAAGAGAGAGAATAGATAAGATGGTCCTTTGAGTATAGATTAAGAGAGAGAATAGTTAAGATGGTCCTTTGAGAATAGATTAAGAGAGAGAATAGATAAGATGGTCCTTTGAGAATAGATTAAGAGAGAGAATAGATAAGATGGTCCTTTGAGAATAGATTAAGAGAGAGAATAGATAAGATGGTCCTTTGAGTATAGATTAAGAGAGAGAATAGTTAAGATGGTCCTTTGAGAATAGATTAAGAGAGAGAATAGATAAGATGGTCCTTAGAGAATAGTTAAGATGGTCCTTTGAGAATAGATTAAGACAGAGAATAGATAAGATGGTCCTTTGGGCATAGATTAAGAGAGAGAATAGTTAAGAACCTGATCAGCTTTGGTGAGTGTTCTGTATCCATGACCTTGAGGAAGACTTCGTTTTGTATCACAGCAAGTATAGGCACCTGGACTGAAATGTAATTCAATGTGATATCTCTCAGGAGATAAAGGATCCTGAAAAGGTAAATAAAAAATCTTGACACATCAATAATTAAAACATTTAATCAAAAATTGTTATTACAATATTTCAAATCAGCTGAAAAGAGATAGACAAAAGTGAAAGTAGATATTGTTTTTTTTTTTTAATGAGGATCAATCTTTTTCTTTTTTTAAAAATAATTCTTGAAAAAATAGTATTTTTTTACAAAGAAATTATTTGATGATTTCTATTAATTGTAATGAAATTACCACTACTAGCGAGTCTCATTAAATGGATAGGTAGGATATTATAAAATTAAAAGCCAATTTTGATTTGTTACCAAAAATTGCTCAAACTATTTTTCTTATTTAGTAAACAGGAACACTAAGAGTGAAATAAGTTACGGATCTACTTTATCCTAGTATTTATTTCCTTTTCAAAACAAGAACAAAAATATAATGATTTATTTATTAATTTTTTGGACCAAGCATTGTCAACTATCAATTTTTAACTTGCATCTTAATTTTAGCTATTTTTCTTCACAAGTATATCAGAGTTAAATAATTAGGATATGGGTGATAACAGTAGTGATGTATATAAAAACAATAGAAAATATGGTGATCAAATAATAAAAAAAAAGAGAACCAGTCTAAATGTTTGTATTTGATCTTTGGTCAGTCATAAAAGTTCTTGTAACTCAATTGGCAAAAACAGCTAAAATGGTTAACTGGGCTTCAAAAAGATGAGAGGGTGAGTTGTACAAACAAAGACTGAACAAAGCACAAACCTTGTTAGGATCTTCAAACATCATGATTACAATTTGAGTCATGTAGTTGAGTTCTCCAGTAGCACTAATGTACTCCATTGCTCGGTGCCATTGTTCATCTTTATTTTCCTGTAAAAGTATTTTTAAAAACTGTTTTAAAACCATACATTTACCAGAAATTTTAAAGCAAGCATTAGATATAGATGAAAATATTTTTAATTAGAAATTTTTAACAAATAACATAAAAGAAAAAAGTGAAATTTTTAAAATAAATTTACTTACATCACAGAGTCCACCGTATCGTATCATTGATAACAATGAATGTATATGACTTTCACTTGTAAAATACAGACGTGTCCGGACAAATCTCTGTGGAGATGACACACCTTTGGAATACCTGGAGGTTAAAAAAAAAAAAAGACAGATTACAACATTAAATGAGTAAAGTATATAATCAGATAATACTGCATTTTTGTAAATCTATAAAAATTTACTTGAATATTTTCTCTTCAGGGTCATATTTCTCAAACATCTGAACTGAAATTTTACTGATTGAACACTTAAGATCCTCAAATTAGACACAGTGATCTTTAATACCTTCCTTTAAGTAACAAATAAAATCTAACTTTTTTATAATGAATGATTAAAAACGTCAAGGAAGTTTATTTACAATAATTTTGAAAAGCAATGAAGTTATTCAGACATATTTGATTTCTTTAAAAAGAATTTTATTTTCAAGTTTTAAATAATTTGTCTTATATGCAAAACTGAAATTTTTTTTTACATTTTTAATATTATAGTAATGAAGTAGATTTTTAAAAATATACAATTTTAAAGAATGGCTAAAAATTACTATTTTGAAAAACTCTTCCAGTTCATATTGATATTTCATAAAGCAACAGTTTGCTAAAATCAGATATTTCTCCTAAATATTATTAGAAAAAAGAAGTTATATGAAACCTTGAATCTAATCGTGTAGTTTCTTCTTGTCCTACAGTAAGACACTGTTGAAGGTCACTTCGGATTTTCCTCAGCAGTGGAGTACATAGGCTCTGGCCAATTTGGAGTTTTTCTTCCATTGTTATTCCATATTCCTATGAATAAAAAAAATATAAATAAAAAACACTAATAGCTAAAGTTCAACATTAAAAGATATGCTTAAATATCTATTATAGTTTCTGGTGTAATGGAGTCACAAAATAATTGGAGATGGATAAATAATTCTAGAAGGAACTTAAAAGTCCCTTTTTTTTTTAATTTTGAAATATAAAAAGTCATCTGACTTGGTGAGCAAGCAGCTTAAAATTTTTAGAGCAAAAATGATAAAGAGGTGGTTAATTACAAATAATACATTAGATATCTAATCGGATTTATACAGATTGGGTTCCAAGAAAATAATTTCATTAGCTACTGATAATTTCAACTTATATTATCTGGTAAGGTCTACAAATTTGTGTAAGTTATATTTTTTATTTTATTCATAAATATATAATAATATTGCAAAATATCAAGACTCTTAAACTTTCTCTATCAAAGCAATTATTACAGGAGGAAAGTCAATATTAGTCTTTAAAGAGCTGTGCTGCATAGATTAAATGATAAAAATTACATGTATACATTTGTATACATATATGTATACATAGATGAAGAAATTTAAGAAAATCATACCTGAGGAATTACAATGTCAGCCAGTGCTTTTGAGCAGTTGAAAAGTTCTTCAGCACGTTCATACTGTAAGGTATGATGATTATGTTGCAGGTCGTATTTAATGCAATCATAAATATCTGGGATCTTACTGACATCAAACAATCCTTGCTTTGTTTTGAAGTCTTTCTCCAACTTGGCCCAGCGACGTATCAAAAGCTCCCAAGACTCACCATGATATAACTTTAGATCTACGAGCAGAATTTGTTTTAAAGGTTAAGAGAAATTACATCAATATCTTTTTAAAAGAAAATACAAATTGTGTACGAATTTTTAAAAACAATTTTCAAATTAATTCAGATTATATACTAAACTTTTCATAATTGACAGATGAAAATGACAGCAGTTAATTTAATTTCGATTATGTCAATTTAAAATTTCTTACATATTCTTCAAGTTTGAAAACATGTCTAAGCTTTTGTTATGAGCTCAAGCAGCCACTGTGCTTTGCACAGAGGCTTTTCGGTGGACTGTCTGGTATCTGTGCCAGACAGTCAATGTTCAATGGCAGACTTGAAGCCAAAAGGCCTCCGGCTTCAGCTGGGACACTTTTGGGTGGGCGAGCTGCAGCATCATCACCTTTGTATAGCACTGGACCTCACTGTTCAGTTTAAGCTATAATTAGGCATTTGTGCCTGGACCATGTTTGGCTTATCCGGCCCAATAAGTGGGTCGATGACCAGTAAAGTCAAGCAGGGCTCAAGCTGAGGCTCAGGTCTGACCTTCCCCTCCCCTAATCCCAGCTACAATCCAACCTTTGGGTCATTGACCTTGTGTCAAGTCTCATCAGGTGGGAGGCAGAAACAAATATCCTCAGCTTTTGTTATGAGAAGAGAAAAATTCTAAGTTTCATCTTCATAGAAATTAAGCTATTATTTCCAAAATATAATTAATAAATAACTAGAAAGTTGTTTTTTTTTGGTGGGGGGTTCTTTTTTGAAAGGTTCAAATTTATTCCCACCTCGAGCTTTCAACTCCAATTTGAGAGAACGTATCTTGGCTGTTATTTCTTTCACCATTTCATGTACTTTCTCACACATTTGACGAGGATTACAAACAAAGTTCATGGCGTTGTACACAGAAATACTTCCAGTAGCAGCCAGCTGCAGAAAAAAAATTCATTATATTAGAATAAGCTAATAAATTGTGAGCAATGACACAATTATCATTTCAATATAACATTCACAAAAATATAAAAAGAACATTTTTTTCTTTTCTGTAGAACTACAAAATTTTTTACTGGGACATATGTATGTTTAAATTTGAAGCACTCACCATTTATATGTAGATATTTTAAATGGTATAGTACATGGTTAACTCCCTGCTTACATGTATAGAAGATGTAACCCAAAACTTAGGGGAATTTGAATAGTGTATATAAATTGAATGTAATATGGATTTTGCCATTACTGTTCCTGAGCTGGAATATACATATATATATGTGGTGCCTTCAATAAGTTTCCAGACTTTTTTTGTACAGGCATTTAAAATTGTTGTAGACTCTTGAGAATTCACTATGTTATTGCTATACATCTTATGAGATGACTGACCAATTTTTATGATTTCAGCTTCAAATGAACAGCTACAGCAGCAATTGGAATACACCCTACTAAAGCTTGATTGTCACAGCTGGTGAATTTCAAAAATGCAATCTGGACGTGAGGACACTTTAGAAGAAAGATATGCAATAAAATTCTGTTTTAAACTTGGAAAAAATGCCACAGAAACGTATGGAATGCTTCAGACTGCTTTTTGACCATCTTGCATGAATCGAGCATCAGTTTTTGAGTGGCATAAGAGATTCAAGGAAGGCAGGGAGTCTGTGAGGGAAGATGAGAGGTGTGGGAGGAGTAAGGAAGTCAGAACACCAGAGTTGATTGGCCAAAGGGTTAGGGTTAGGGTTACTATGTTGAGGTTTTAAGGGATTTCAGGAAGAGATTCCTAGGGAAGAGGCCAGCACTCTTCAAATCGGGTCAGTGGCATTTCCACTAGGACAATGCACCAGTCCACAAATCCATCATTGTCACAGACTATTTGACCAAGATGGGCATCAAGACAGTTCTTCACCCTCCCTATAGTCCAGACCTTGCTCCCAGTGACTTTTGGTTATTCCCTAAGCTCAGAGGCTGTTGTTATGAGACAATTGAGGAGATGAAAGAGGCTGTGACGAAGGTCATTGACATGCTCACAAAAGAGGACTTCCATGGGGCCTTCCAGAAGTTGTTGGAATGGTACAACAAGTGCATTGTAGCTAGAGGAGAATACTTCGAAGGGGACTAGAGTTTCATATGTGTACTATCAATAAAAGTGCCCATACGAAAAAAATCTGGAAACTTATTTAATGATCCTCGTATATATATATATATATATATATGCTCAAGGGGACTACTTCTTTAAAAAAAAAGTGAGAGAGAGAGAAAACTGAAAACTAGGTTATAGGTTAAGTAAATTTTTTCTATGGTCAAATTACTTATATTGTTGAGTTGCACCCTATATATATATATATATATATATATATATAGGTCAAGTTTAAGTTTTGAGCAAGAGATATTTGCTTTAATCATAAATAAATATCATAATATTCATGAAATGATTTGGCTAATGTAAGTGCTTGTAGCAAAATTAAATTCAACACAGAAAGAGAAAAAAAGAAAAGAAAAGAAAACTAAAAAATTTTTTTCAGTATACTAACATATAGTCTATTATTTTGGTATTGAATACCTCCCCAGAAAAGCAGTGCTAACACAAATGGCTTTATAAATCTCTGATTTGCCTGTCTGACAGAGTGCTACTCTGGTACTGAGTTGGGGGGCATGCCAGGATGCAAATGCTGAACGTGGAGCATTAAAATCAAATAATGATTTTGAAAATCTGACTGGTAGCAAGTTGGGCGGCAAATTGAATTCCAAGTAGCAGCTATTAAATTAAATATTGAAAGGGAAAAAATTTATGGCCTGAGTTTAAAGAATGATCGGCACCAATCGTCTGGTTTGAAAAGTTATAATCAGATTTAAAGAGCAGCTAAGATTAAATAAAAGCAACAAGAAAGTAATGTTTTTTTCATGGATGGTCAAAGTGGATCTTCTTTCTCCGAGAAGGAATAAGCTTTCCAGGTGGCAGTGGTTTTTGCTGAAAGGAAGTGGATATTGTCAGAAAGCATTTATTATTTGATTCCTTCTTCAGTCTTGGAAAATCAGAAACAGCTGGTGTTGCCAAAGGAAAAGAAACTCCACATCACCATTGCCAAAATTAAGTGCAGCTGAGAAAGACAATTGTAAATGGACTCTTTTCTTTTCCTTGTATATAAAAAATAGACAATAAATCTTATTACTCAGCAGATTTGATCGTTCCTTTGAAGTTGTTCTAGTTCTGATCCAACCATGTGAAGGACACAAGAGATGTGAGTTACCTTGCCATGCAAGGGACCTGATATAATTGTGTGGACACAACAAATTATTCTAGGGGTTCATCACTAGACCTCACCATCACAGCAAGAGTTTTAATTACTCTAACCAGTCGGCTAGTGAACAAGATTTGATTCTCAACAAACAGGGCTGGCTTAGGGTTATACCTACCTACACAGCAGATATTCTATCTTTTATATCAAATTCTTCACTTTGGATAACTTTGTTTTTCAATATTTTTCTCAATATCAACTGATAATGATTTTAAAAATATGGTGATTAAGCAGAATAAGAATAATTATTTGTTTTTTTAAGAAATAAAATGTTGTTGGTGTCATAAAAGGCTAAGAAACTTTTTTTTCATCTCAATATATAAAATATATGAACCTGCATGAATAATTAGTGTTTATGTCAACTTAATAAGAATACCTTAAAGAAATGAGGAGGAGAATAAATGGAAACTAAAAACTGTTTACTGGCTGACTAGTCACATGGTTAATTACAAGCTAATTTATAAACATGATGCAAAACAACAACAAAAAAAGACAATTATCTATATGTTTATTACATATCTATACATACTTTTTTGATAATATTAAGTAATGTATGTCAGTATTAATTATAGAATAATTCATGGTAATTATATTTTGATGTGACCTTTTTTATAAATTAAAGTATCAAAAGTTTTGGTCAAAGAATGAAATTCATATAGATAAAAAAAAAAGATCTTTTTTAAAAATAAATACTTTATTTCAATAAACATATACTTACTTTGGTATAATCAGCAGCAGTGAAATCTCTGTCTTGATTTAAAATCTCTTTTAACCTCTCTTTAACACTGCATTGAAGAGAATAAAATTGATTTTAGAATTCTATTATTCAAATCTATTCAAACATTTGATATATTCTGTTGATAGAAATAATCTGATTGTAATTAAAATTCCTACAAAATAATTTTAGCCAATTAAATTTAGCAAATATAATATCAATTAATATCAGCAACAATGTGTTCTGAACACAAACTCAGTGAGCTTTTCATCTTTGATTAAAAAAAAAATTCATAACTATTTATCTAAATTGATTCTTCAAATTACAATTAGATATTGAAATATTTTTAAAAGTAAATAATAATTGTAAAATGTCACACTGATAATGATTTAACAATGAAGCAGAGGTAATTAGATTAAGACATTACATTTACTTTAATAAATCACATTAAAAAAAATTCCAAAGAATTCAATTTTTATAATTTAAAAATGAAACATATTAGAAAAACAGAATGGACTGAATTATGATTACTGAAGTCAAGAAAATAAAATGTTAATGACTTATGATATGTCAAATAAAATATTTATCTGAAAGTGTTATTTTTTTTTTTTTAACAAACAGGAATTAAGCACAGCACATAAGCAACAGCAAACGTCCTGAGCAAAATCTTCTAAACATACATATCATTACCCACCAAAAAAAACAAAACAGAAGCATTGAAAAAGGATTTTCTCATAAATATCAGTTTGAGATTTTTTTTCCCCTATCTTAATCCATTTTGTCAAACCTGTTTGATAAATTTTAGTTTATACTATAAAACTTTCAGATTTATATAATTTAACAATATAAAACAAAGTACATTAAGAGAAATACATTTTAAAAATGAATATCAGCTTCTAAATAAAGCAGATCTATATTTACATTTTTTCAGATAATTTTATAAAGAGGCAAAAGGGTACATGTAATCTGACAGTTACCACTTATGAATAGATGCTAAAAGGGAAAAAAAGAAAAAACTAAATAAATATAAAATAAAATTACATCAGCAAAAATGACATATGAATCATCCACCCATACCGTATATTTTTTATTGAAAGAAAAACATCTAAATGAGTATGGACAAGCCTAAATACAACAAAATCTATGAAGACTATCATAATAAAAAAAAAATCAATAAATTATTAACCATGTTTAATCATTTCAATTAGAAAGATAAGATGATAATCTACAATATTTTGACCAAAATGCATATATGTGAAACCAAGTTTGGTATTTTACAAAAACAGTTTTATTTAAAATATATAGTTAGGTTATTTTTAGATAAGATTTTATGATATAATAAAAAAAATTAAAATGTAAATGGATATGAAAGCTACCTATTTTTTTATAACTAAGAAATTAAAACATTTTTTTATATGTGACAAATAAAAAGAAATTGACAAATATCATGTCAACATTAATTATAAATTTAGAAAATTCAATAAATGTTTACAACAAACTGCAATAACTTGAATGTCAATTCTAAAACATTTTTAACACTTCTAACTTATATTAAGAACCTTAGTGAATAAAACGAGGGTGAATTATAATCACAAAATTAAAATCAGAGAAACTCTTTACAAGCAATTGAAAAAACCTTTTCTATATTTTGAATAAAACCTCTTGAAAAAGTAATGTATAGTTTTGCCTTTTTTTTTTCCTTAAAGAATGGGTGTAATAAATGTCATTTATCATAAAACATTTCATATTGTCTTTATTTCAATCAGTTTATGGATTTTTACAATTACTCATAATATTTAAATTGAAATGGTGCAGTGCACATTTGTGTTATGAACAACAATTAGAACAACATCAAAAATGATTAACTATGAGTGACTTAGAAACTAGAAAAAGAAACCTAATTTCTAAATCAAAATCACTTATTGAGAAGATTAATTTAATTTTGTACTTTTAAATATTAGAATAATAACAAAAAAATATTTTTACATAAGATAACTCAACTGTCCTGTAAAATGATGTTGAAAACAGTTTCATTTAATACTAAATAATACTATTAGCATGGAACAGACAATGGTTTATATAAGTTTTCTGAGTGATTTTGTAATAAATATTGAATATTAAAAAATGTAGCTCCATTATATATATATATATATAATTCAACAAATAAGTCTACTTGGAAGAAAGCTTTTAAAATGAAAAAGAAATTAACAATTTAATCAACTAAGAATACTCAAGTATTTATGCACTTAAAATTTCAAAAAATAATATGTAGAACCAACAACCAAAAGCTTAAAATTCCATTATCTAAAAGAGAATAATACTTTTATTGACTAACATTGTATATTCCTGCATAGCATTAAATTCATTGTTTATTCTCTAAGTTATCTATTAAATATATCTAAAATAGAATCATTTAACCTAAGTCATAAAATCTCTTAATCTTCTTCTTCTTCTTTAAAATGTCAATACCAAATTGATCATGCAAAATTACTTGACTTAGTTATAATCAAAAATTCAAATAGGATAACAAAATTCAGAACCATAGATTTAGGATGAATAAAACTAAATTTCTAATACAAGTTTGATAAAAATAATTTATTAAAAAAATTGCATTTGCATATCAAGTGAGATACTATCTAAAAAAATTTAATAAGTGAAATATTTTCAAAAATAGCATTAGTCAAGTATTTAATGATTTGGATTCTGTGATAAAAATATGAATGCATACACACACACACACACTCTTTTTCTTTCTCACAATATTTGAAATAATGTAGGACACAAGGTTATGCAGGGATGAAGAGCATGGCACAATCTCCTGTTTTGCTAGAGAAGCACAAGACAGAAGCAACTGCCATCCCCGATTGTCACCTGTGTAATCCAGAGATTAGGGGGTGGAAGAGGATGTAGGGACAAAGAGCATGGCTTACCCAGGATGAAGCAGGTATGAGTTGCTGCAGCAGCAGTACCCAGAAATACTTCTCTAGGTTTGCAGGCATACACAACAGCTAGCATTTCATGAAATGGACATCTCACCTTTGCAAATATGCTGACATATGCCACTTACTATTGTAAACAGCTGTTTTGTTTATAAGGCTAATTGTCTGAAGACTGCACTAGTGGCAGGTAGCAGATTAAAAATTGACAAAAACAGAGTATTCAACAAAAATCATTTATACAATATTCTGAATTTCAATTTTTTAACTTTGAAATTATTACAAAGCAAAGCAAATCAAAGTTATAGGATTATTATATTGGAATATAACTTAATATCTCTTAGGTCCAAACATCAATGTATTTTTGGCCCAAAGGAAATTCAAATTTTATCAATATAATTTAAGCTAATGCTAAATAAATGATACATATAAATATCTTTCCCTCTTTATTTTTATGAAAACGACATTATATAAAAAAAGGTTATAGGTTAACATAATTGCATTAAAATGGAAAGCTCTAACATATAAAGAGAAAATACTTATTCTCTATTTGACTAGCATTTAGAACAAACAATAAATTATCCTTACATATATATACTCCATTATCTAAATACATTTTCTTAATGACAGATAGAATTATACCTGATAGTTCCATGCAAAACTAAATAATCTGAGAAAAAATGTCAATGATAAAACAGAAAAAAAAAGAAATATATCTTTTCATCTATTGCACAAAAATGGATGAATTGATTATGAAAATACTCTGGGAAAGAGGACAAAAAAACCATAAGCAAGTGTTGTTGGCAACTGGATATTCTGTGTGAACATAAGAGGGAGTAGAGGGAGTAGAGGTTTGTCAAAAATCAGAAGCAAGTTCTTAGGAGTGCAATTTTTGGAGTTGATATTACGATGATTGCTGCTCCTGATGGCATGTTGAAGATTGGTTGAAAACAAAAGCAAGGAGTTGTGAAGGACAAGAGAACTTGCAATCACAAACCACAGCAAGACCAATGACTTCTCATCCATTAGCAATCATGCAGCATCAAAACATGACAATTATACTCACATTTCCTCTTAAAGGATAAAGTTTTAGTCATTTTCAAAGAATTTTTTTTTCTTTTACTTTAATCCATTTTACAAACTAAAAGGATTAAATGATTTTGCTAAAATATCACTGTTTGTCCTTAAGGAAATACATTTTTAACAAAATCAAATGAATTTTCATTCAATAAAAAAAAATCTCATTTTCAAAATTCCATTATAACAATAACAGTGAACTTCATATTTTCACAATTCAAATAATCTAATTTGAACTATAAATAAAATCTAGTCACATACAAATAAAACACTGTTTATTTTTTCGGTGTAATATCAAAATTTGGGATACGAATTTTAAAACTACATGAAGCACGGATTATAGCAAAACTATGCAACATAAAGGGTTCACTTCAGTAATACAGTTTAGTGAGTTTAGATTTATTGAAGATAAGTCAAGTTGCACTCCTTTTTTTTTGTTGATGTAAATAGTGACAGAATTTTTATAAATCTTCATCAGTATACATTTAATCCTTTGCCAATAATATCAGGTTATTTCTAGTTTCGACAGCAGTAAATTTCAGAATCATACATAATTGAAAAAAAATTTTTTTTAATTTATTCACTTTGAATAAAAATTACAGAAAATCTAACAACTCATACGAAAATAACCTCTTAAGTTAGACATGACTAAGACAAGTGCCTGTTAAAATGGACCATAGAAATACAAGCTCCACATGTTTATCCTATTTACCAACCCCTCCACTTGGGCAGGATATGACACAAGGTCAATTTTTAAGTGGAGTTTAATAGGTTTGAATTCAGAGTTTTCCTTCTCCTAGACTAGTTGCCTCACCAAGGCTAAAGAACCTAGTCTGCCCTACTATTTACCACATGTTATAATCTAAATTACAGGCTAAAGAGAAACATAACTGCAATTAGTCAATAACTAAGTTAAAACAGGTCTCCTTTTATTTCATAGTATAATCCCTTATTTTGTTTATATATTTTTAGATTTCTGTATCTTTAAATGTTCTTTTTAATCTTATCCAGAACATGATAAAGTAAATGTGAGTATTATAGGTATTCATTCATTCTCAGAATTTACAATTACTTTAAAGATATTTGATGTGTATGTTAATGAAACTTAACATTTTCTTACATCATTGTAAAAAATGTATGAATTTTTGTTTCTTTTATTATCAAGTTAAAAGCAGAATTATAATTGGGATTATATATATATTTTTGTGGAGAGCAGCACACTGAAGAATAAATAGAATTTGTTTTACCGGAACATGATCACAAAGTTGAAATCACAGCACAACATCTGTTTGATTTTAAATAGAATCCTAGTGCTTTGCAATTTATTAACTTGGATTTTTTTTTACTTCAGAATTCTTGAGAGTTTGTGTAGAGCCTATATTCTTTAAGTTCTGTATGTTTAAATTATGGCAATTTCATACTTAGTATTTATTTTCAGGTCAATGAATGTTACATAAACGTGTAAACAGTAATGAGGTAGGTATGATGATAGTGGCATTCAAATATGGAGAAAATTTAACTTGCCACACAGCATTTCTTTCTAACAGAAGGAATAACTAAGTGAATTTTCAAAATTTTCACAATTTATGTTATTTTTATACTTTTTAAAATTATGAATTACTAATAATTATAAGTATACGATTTCTTTGAACATATTTTTTTCAAAATCTACAAAATTCAATCAAGTATATAATTACTTTTAAAAGGAGAAGTTTTACTAGAAAGAAAAATCATACTACATTTACAAGTTCACTTTATTAATAACAACACAAAAATTAAATAAATCAAAGTTTGTACGCAGTTATAATACATACTAATATTTAAATCAATATTTTGTAATTTCTGTCAAAATTTTTGAGATGAGAAATTGTTATACAATGATTTATTCAAACCAGTATCTTTATCTTGGTTGTCATAATGACAAAATTTTTCTCCATTTTTCTTCTGCCTTGCAAAATGAACAGAAACAATATCATTAAGAATTAATAAAAAAAGAAAAATACTCTTTAACAGGAACAGCAAAATTCTACTATTATTGATTGAATAAAGAATTCAGTTCAAAATTCCAAGAACATTACTGAATATGACAAGCACTTAAAGAATATCTTAGGCAGAAAAGCCAAAACTATAACAACAAAAATAAAGACAGCAGTTTGAATAAATCAATGTGTAACATTATTATTATACAACTGTTCATAATTATTTCAAATTTTAGGCTGTTTAATTTTATGAAATTTTGGGCAGGAGTATAAACACAAATAGTTTTTTATATTCATTTGATCTATAATATGCAAAAGCTATTTTGAGAATAATTACTTTCTAATGTGAAGAACATGACTTGTATTAAGAAACAAAAGGATATAAAAAATGATATCCATGAAAATATAATCAATTACTTTTGCTCAGGTAGAAAGACAATGTTATAAAATTTATCAAGTGTACTTTGGAATTTAACTTGGATAAATAAACAAAATTTTGAGATTAAACTTTTTTAAAAGTTGTGCCTACTAATTAAAATCTATTCACTATCAAAGAAATATTAAAATTACATAGCCAATAGTCATTTAAGTTTGCTAAAAAATATTCAGAAAAGAATCACCATGAATGGTAAATCCTGCTGTACAGGTAAAGAATAAAAATAGATAAAACTATATAAAAATTAGGATTTTTAAATAAGAATGGCAGATTTGTTATTGCTTCACATTAAATGTCAAAGATGCTATTTATGTCGCTAAACACATTTCCTCATGTATTCTCTCAAATCGATGTTAATATTTTGTCAAATTCTAAATCTGTTGCTCAGTCTTTTTTGAGATCAAAAGTAAAAATCAACATTTGTTTAAAAGCAGTTCAGTAATTTTCTAAATAAAACAACATACAAATTTCACACACACACACACACACACACACACATAAAGCACAATCTCAATTTGAAATATTTTTGATTGAATGTCATCAAACTAGTACTAATAACTTAGTAGACATTCTCTAGTAAATTTTACTAGAGGCATTGTTCAAAAAGTATTTATACATTCTTCTGTCAGTCAATACAATTATACAATAAATTTAATATTTCAAAACAAGTCAAACATAAAAAAATCACATTTGTAACAAATCAATAAATTTTACCTGGCCTTTTAAGTATATATACTACTTGACAAATATAGAGACCATTTTTAATTTACCTATTAACTACAACAGTCCATTTAAGCAATAATAGACTTCAAGTGTTCCTTATTAGACATTCAGCAGCAGATCAAATTTAGCTAAGTAAAATGTGTTTGCTTATATAAACATAATTTGATGAAGATATATTACTGCATAAAACCACCTAGATTATCAATGGATCAGTATTTTCAACACATGCAGAAACAATATTAGTAAACACATTCTCAGTAAGTCTTATGGACACTACTTATAAATACATATCATCTTTTGTACACACAGAATGAAGGAAAGAACAAAGGCACACTTAATTTTTCATACCTGGACATATAAAACATCATGTGAACAGAACTGTAATACCAATGGCAAACTATTATGGCCAAGTGGAGAAATATGATAGAACAACAGAACAGAAATACTGATATTTTGTTTTTACTTTGTTGGCAGCAAAATCTCCCTCAAATATGGTCCATTAAATAAAAAGGAATTCTTCATAATGGTGATTTTTTAAAAACTTTTAAAAAAAAATGAGATAAGTCTTACACAATATACATGAGTTCTAAAATTTGAACACTTTCAGTAATTTCTACTGATATGAAAACTTGGAATATTTTTGTGTAGTTTATTTCATGCTTAGAATTCCCTTTCATTCATCATGTTGTCAGTAATTTGCGATGAACATTTTCATAAAATTATAAGAAATTGAAATAAGTCAAATACTTAGATAACTTTAATTATCAAAAATAGATAAGATATTGGACTCATAGTAGTAACTGATTTTATCTGTAGATTTAATTTCCTTCTAGTTATGATTCAATTACTAGAAATCTTTGTCTCTTGCTTGGTGTAATATCTTATGTATAATAAGTTGGTGACCATAGTCAAGGGTGATCCGGAGGCTCCCTTTTCAATAGCTACAACACCAAGGTGTAGGGAAGGGCACTACTCCATTCTCTGGATTGCTCCACTTTATCCTTGATCCTTACCTTATAATGCTGAGTGTTAAGCAAGGTGGAATCAAGTACCATTTTTTTGAGTCACTGGTAGGACTTGACCTGGGAATGAATCCCAGTCTCCCAAACCATTGGCAAACAATCTACTCATTAGGCCTACACTCTACCCACTAGGCCAATGGTCTGGGAGACTGGGGTTCAATCCCAGGTTAAGTTATACCAAAGACTCAAAAAATGGTACTTGATTCTGCCTTGCTTAACACTGAGCATTATAAGGTACGGATCAAGGATAAAGTGAAGCAATCCAGGTAAAGGAATAGTGCCCTCCCCTACACCTCGGTGTAGTAGCTATTGAAAAGGAAACCTTTGGGTCATCCTTAACTACAGTTGCCAACTTATGCATAATAGTTTTGTCTTAATTTTGGTTCAACTGTATTTAACAAATATCTCTCTCAGAAGTAATAGCTAATATTATCTTTAGAGAGATATAATGCCAAACATCAAGATATTTCTCAAGTTCAAATGGAATCACTGCTGAAATTCCTTAACTTTTAAGAATAATATGAATAATATTCTTCAGGGAGCTATCTGAAATAATTAGAAGATCACCATTAATAAGAAATCCTGGTCTGAAATATTTAATCAAATACACACACACGTGTATATACAAGTGTCCATAAAAAAAAAAAATGTATGTTACTACACCACTTTCTCTATGTACAGCAACCATGAAAGCCAACAATTTGAAATAGTTTTGAGAACAATTCCATCATGAAAATTTACTTCTGAAATTCATGTCAGTAAGAAAATTTGAAGTCCCCAATAACAATTTTCATTACTTCAGTACACAAAAAAAAAAAAGGAAAAAGAAAAAAAGAAAGAAAACAAAAACAACAAACATCCAGAAGTATTTGAACAATGTTAACAAATGCCTCAAAAGATAAAATCTCCAGTATAACCAATTTTTTCAAAAGAACATTAATTTCTTCAGAATCAATTGATTTAAGAAAGAAATTTAGTAATATAAAATAAATTTTAAGAACTTGCTTAACTAAAATTCAAACTGTCAACAAATTTACAAATAATATGAACCTTAATTTCTCTCAAATTCCAATTTTTTATCATTACCAAATCTATGATATATGTGTGTATATATATATATATATATATACATACACACACACACACACACAATTATCATCTGTATAAACCAGGAAGGTTCTTCTCATATATTTGTCCATGCAAGACCTCCATTTTATCTTGTCTTTTGCCAGTCTTTCCACAGTTAGCAGAGGTAGTTTTCTGCCCTTTCTAATGAGATCACTCAATCATTTTGATGGTTATCCTCTGGGCCTTCTGTTGGTAAACTCATATAAGTAAGCAAAATGTATTTTTCAGTGGTTATAACCATGCCAAATTAATGATATATAACAAAAATAGAAAAAGATAGTGTGATATTGATACTAACAACAACACAAACCATATTAAAATGATATAAAAATGTACTTGGAGTTTACATGACTATCATAGAAAACTTATCTTAATAGAAGCTACACTCTTACCAGTTATGGAGTTTGTCTGTCATCTCTTACCAATAACCATTTTGATAAAATTCCTCTAAAAGAACCAGTATAAACAAAAAATATAAAGTTACTAAATAAACCTCCTTAAATCTGGCACCAAATGACTGTTACCTGTAAATTATTAATAATGAAATAAAACTATTCTAATTAATAAAATTATTCACGAGTCTAACATACTAAATATCTTCAGATAAAACAAAACTTATCACTAGGCACACATATTATTTATAAGATTTGTTCCTCCTATGACATTTAAACAGCTATGCTGACTCAGCTTGAATATTCTTCTAAATTTACTCTTAAGACACATGAAATTTCTATCTTGATGATGGCAGTTGAAGTTAAACTACTAAACTCTTAGAATTTCTCTACAAACTTAACCATGACCACACTAGAGAGCTGTTTAAAAATACAAAAAGAATAAACTTGTCATCATCAAGAAATCCTGTGGGATCATATTTAATGAAAAATGTTTGAAAGAGTACATGCTGCCTATATATTTAACAATGTAGATCTATTTACAAACATAAATAAAAAATGTTTACTTAGTCATGATTAAAAATAAAAAAAAGAACCCTTTGCTGAATAGTGTCAATTAAAGAAGAAATATTTGAAAGAAAACCTGCAATATAATGAATTCTTGGGAAAAAATATACAATCTCAATATTTTACTTAGAAACAAGTTCTAACAAATAATAACTTAATAATCTCAAAGAATTGTTTAGATAATATAGGTACCTTATAAATTATAGATATGAAAAAATCATATTTATCTTTGCAGTCATATCACAAAATATTAAGAGGAAATGTTAGTAAGAGAAAAGTAAGGATGGTTAGGGTCATCTCAGAAGAGGTCCAAATATTTTTTGAATTCTACTTACTTGAAAACTGACATCCTAAAAGAAAGAGCAACACAAATAGTTTGAGAGAGCAAGAAGTGACAGACTAAGTTTAAGGAAAGGCCAAGATTAGAAGGATATCTAACTGGAGGTATTTTTTTGAGAATTAAAATAAAATAAATAAAACAAGAGTTGCTCTAGAGATAGACAAGTTTGTGAAATACATCATCTATTTTCTGATAAGAAAATATATCAAAATGTAGAGAAAAAAATTCATCATTGTTAAACAACTGTTTTGCTTCTTATTTGTTGTGGTTGTTTATTTTCATATCAGGACATTTGTGCTGTTCAAATTATAGAAGCATTAGTCTGACATACATTTGTTGGTGCTTCGACATTTCTCCCTCACTATCCAATAATCCATTTGTGTTGGCACTCTTCACCATCTGGACCAGAATTGGGGTAAGTTCTCCTTCTAAGGCAAGCAAGCCCTAAAATCAAATCAAGATAATTACATAAAATATACAGAAAAGATATTAATATCATTGCAAATTCTTGAGTATAGGTTCATGAAGAATGTAAGATAAACATCTACATATTTTCTTTTAAATTTCAAGATATACATTAATATTTGAACACTTTGGACACATAGAAAATTAATACAAGTGATCCAAAATTTGAAGCCCCATAAAATCTATTTAGATGGTACTTTGTGAAGTATTTTCCAATTCATTTAATTTGACAATCACTAATTTTGATATACCATTTTATTATGATTTATTACTGGCAGTATTTTTATTTCATACTAAATAGTAACAATCTTAAATCCTTTAATTCTTAGCTTAAATAATAAACATAAGCACAATTTTTGAATGTTTTTCATTTTCGACATTTAGAAATTTCATAACAATTGGCATTCCTAATCACAGTGCTATGACAACCTCAGACAGTTTTGTTTTCCAATATATTCTATTCCTAAAATTTAAAAAACTTTTTTCTCTCAAATCATTATCTGATGAAGCATATAACAGAGTAAAACATGAAAATAAATGTATAAAATTTCCATTAAATTGGTTTTTACATCTTATTCCTCTTTTATTCATGCAAATGGAAGTTTTGTGTGAAGGAATTCTCTCTAGAGCAGTAGTGTTATATAGCCAGAATGAAGAGACGACAATACTTATTTATAAAAATATAACTCTCTCTTCTTTATTACTAGAAAGAGTCGAAATGCTGCAAGAGAGAGAGAGAGAGAGAGATAAACACCTTGAACACAGGACTGCTATATTTGACACTGTATCTTCTTAACCCATGTTGCAACTTTACAATCAGGACCTTACTTCTTCGGCGTCCCAGGGCCATGCCCGAGGTGGCTTCTGCTCTCCAAATCTGCTCACTTTTTCTGAGAGGACAACTGTCTTGTGTGGGTTGAAACTATGGGCTTATATAATATTCATAACACCCACACATTTTCCTTCAAGTTCATGATTCATTTCCAATATCCTCTTGTTTATACATGTGCACATCCTGCTTACAAAATCTCTGACAGGTCTGTCAATGATTAATGTGTAAGAGTAATAGTAATTCTTACTAACAGATAAGTAGGTGGCCAGGAATGATTAGTAGCAAAACATAGCAGTAAGCTTTGTTGGTAAGTTAGATTGGTGTTCTTAATTCCACCTGGTGGTAACTTTATCAGCTTTTGGTAAATGAAAGAGAATATTAAGTTTAAGATAGAGTGAAAGAAATCTAAAAACTGGAAGAGATGGTGGTTCTATTGTGTAGCAGAGAAAGACAAAAATGCTGATGTATAAATATATAATCAGCTTCTTTTCTTTTCCTTTTATTATCTGAAATGTACATATGAAGAGAGAGAGAGAGTTGAAGACGGTCAAGTTTGCCCACACACAGGGACAATGGTACGTTTTTTCTGTGAAAGCTTTCTTCTTCTTCTTTGTTCTACTAAGGTTGAAAAGGTTCCTGGTTATATGATATTCTAGACGCCTACACAAATTCTTGTCACATCCCCTCCAACCTGCTACCAAAATGTTGCTCATGGACACGCCTTCTTCTAGCATGCTACCCACACAATTTATGCAGCATATCCACCGAGGCACCTGCATCCCGTTTACTTAAGGAAACAAGTGTATTTCTTGTTATACCCCCCATAAAATTTATGCAGCATGTCAAAGGGAGCTTCAAGTCAATATCCAACAGTTCCATTTCATCCAATGGATGGAAATGGATCACACAGCTAAATAGTAAAAAATGAGCATATAGTCTAGGTATGTCACCACCTATATACAGAATGCACCAGTGTTGTTGCAGATTTCCTGCTCCAGCAACCAGCCAACACATTTCAGTCACTTGGCTCAGAAATTTATTGTCTTTTTTTTAATATTTAACTTGAGTGAGTTAACTGTACTAGTTAAAAGTCTTCAAATTGGTGAAATAGTACTTCTGTATTTACTCTATCAGCTGTGTAAATCTTACAGTGTACCAAATAATAGTTTTTGTACATGAGCTAAATAAGTTATTAAAAATGCAGGGATTTTAGCTTGTCACCACAATATACGCTTTGTTTCTGCAATGTGAAAGTGATTTGTAAAGGTTAATGTCCACATTATCATTGACCATTATTAAAAGGCCAAAAATTTGCATCAACAACTCAAAAATGACATAAATTCAATAATCACCTTGGCAAAGGCAGCTGCTGTCATTTGCACTCTTCCTTCATCGGATGCATACATCTTCAAGTCATGCCGGAATGTGCTATGAAGGCGTAAAAAACCTAGACCAGGGGCACCAAATTCCCCTGAAAGTAAGAATCTAATTCAGAATAAAACAGATACGGTACGCAGACAAACATTCATTGAAAAAAGATGTTAGTAATAATTTAGTAGCACTAAACTATGCTACATTACATTATAGAGAATATAACTGAAATTCCCTCACCTTGACCCCCTGGATAAAGAGTTCGGAATGCTTTTCCAAGTTCTTCAGCTTGGATTTTACCTGCTGGTGTCAGTTCGCCTCCCCATTTTACTATCAATACCAAAGAGGGGTCACGAGGACAATCTTGTAAAAAGAAAGATAAAACTCAGTTTTACTCAAAGCAGATTTTTCTAAATTATTTACACAAAAAATAAAACAGTACTGCATTGTCTTTCTTTTTCTTCTTTCAAACAGGAAATTATAGAATTGAAAATTTTAAATGTTTTCAATTAATGTCATCACATTCATTACAGCTTCATAAATGCATTTTTATCAGTTTCATAAAATTTCATTGATTTTTTAATGATTTAATAAACATTTTAAATTATTGGATTGGGTCAAAAATAATATCCGTTTTTTAAAATCAAGTTGTAACTACACATTTCAAACTACCAATGTTTTAAATGCAACTGGAAAGTACCTGATTAAAATGTGACCTCATCAGTCATTCTTATTTCAGTAGTGAAAGAATGGGCATCATAATTTAATCTATCATCTCACGACCCTAAAATGAATGAACTGAAAGTGGATATTTGACATATAATGTTATTGAAGTTTAAGAATAACAAAAATGCTACAAAAACTGCTAAAAAATTTGTAGTGCTTATAGCCAAGGTGTCATCACTGACGGCCAAGTCTGAAAATAGTTTTCAAAGTTTCATTCTGACGATATGTTATTGAGAAATGAACCCAGACCAGAACATTCATCAGACTTTGAACAAGATATTTCAAGAGGATTGGTGGAACACACAATCCATGCAAAAGCACTCAAGAATTAGCAACTGACCTCAACACATCCCAATCCACCATCTGTTGCCACCTGAAAAAAAAAAACAGGAAAAAGGAGCAAACTGGATGTTAGGGTTACTCATACTCTTAGTGAGAAGACTAAGATCACACGTCTCTCTCTATAGAGCAACAAATCTCCTTTCAAGGTAAAGAAATGACCCATTTCTCAAGAATATCATCTAAGGTGAGAAAAAAAACAGGTCTTTCATGACAATGTTCAATACAAAAGGCAGTGGATTGACAAAGATGAATCTTCACAGCCTACTCCAAAGATAAGTTCATCAAAGATAAGATATGCAGTGTGTATGATGGGATCACAACAGTATTATTCATTTTGAGTTTTTAAACCACAATCAAACACTCAATGCAGACTAACAGCTGAAACACATACGTGAAAATTTTCTAAGAAAATGTCTTGCACTCGTCAATAGGAGAAACACTGTGTTTCTCCAGGATAATACAAGGCCACATTCAGCAAGAATCATGGAGGAAAAAAATATTGGATGTGGGTTGGTCGATTCAACCACACCCACCATATTCACCAGAACTTGCACCAAGTGTTTTCCATCTTTTTCCTTCTCTATAAAATGTGCTGAATGACAAAAAATAATTTCTCAAGATCAGGTAAAAACATTTATGGAAAATTTCTCAAGCTCAAAACCAGCAGAATTTTATTTGAAAGGAATCAACAAGCAACCTGATAAATGGCAAGAGGTGATTCAAAATAATGGCAAATATACTACTGATTGGAATTCATTGCTACACTGTTCATGAATAAATTATATTCAACTAAAACGGAAATTATTCATGAATCAACCCAATAGATTTTATAAATTTAGTAAAAATAAAATTAAAAAAATAAACAAACATCCACTTGACTTAGTCTCAAATTAATTTCTTGATTACATTTAATTGATATGAATAAATGACAAGAATGTGGCTGAAAAAAGCTATAATGCTTCATATGTCAATAAGTAACTGAATTAGTTTTTAAGGTTTCAAATTATTACCATTAAATTCTATTATTATATATATATATATATATATATATATATATATATATATATATATATATATATATATATATAAAAACATTTTTAAAAAATTAATTCAGAAAAATGCTCATTACATGATATACATGTAATTGAAAGTACCTTATATGTTGCTAAATTAAAATGCTTTTCAAAAGCAACTAAATTTTTATAGTACATCCTCAATAGTTACTACAAGCATAGCCAATTTAAAGCTTTTGTGAAATCTTTAAGTCCCCCCCCCAAAAAAAGAAAGAGCTCTAGATCATATGAACTGATGTCAATAGTAGCTGCATAAGCCAATTCAAAGATTAAATAACATGATGTCTTTTTAAAAAAGAAAAGAAAAAAGCATTCAACCCTTCTAAGGTATCAATTTTTTTATGTGCATAGATAAAGCAGATAGTATTGTAAAAAGCTATTTATACGTATCTAATTTGATTACAATCAGTTTTATTTATAACTTTCATTCAATATTAGTAGAAAGTGCTGCAGATTTCACCTATATAGACTTGTTATGGAAGTAAAACTAAAATTTAAAAAATTAAGTACCAAACATATAACCAATTAAATTCAACTTAAATCTGATGCAATATATTCTACATGATAAACCTAACCTGCTAAAATGAAAAGAAAAGATATTGTCAGAGTTAACATTATAAAAAATTTAGTTTTAGACTCATATCATAAGGACATTTAATCATCTTTTTATAAGATTTACAAAACAGGAAGATATGTTCTTCAATATGTCTTCCTGCATATAATGAGGAATTTAAAATATCAGTAACATATTCTTTTAAGCATATTTATATTACAGAAAATATTTTTTCATAAGCCAAATTTCTGAATACAGCAAAGAAAAAAAAAAAAAAAAAAAAAAAGGGATCTTTAAATCTATTGGATAAAGAAAGCATGACGAAGATGAGGATGATTCTAAGGTAAATTTTCATTTGAAATTGAAATGTGATTGAACACAAATAGACGAGTTCTGTAATATTTTCATATATTTACTTCATATTATAGATATGTATAATTTGCAGACACGTTCACATACATCCAAGATGTAATGTAAATATATTGAAATATCATAAAATATCCATATCTTTATTTGTTCAAATTTGAATACAAATAAAACTTATTCTAGATGTAACTGTTATCTTCCATTCATTACAGTTAAAAAAAACAAAAACTGATGAGTAAAAAATCACAATGAATTGTGAATTAGTCAATTGCCTGAAAAAAATATGTAACTTATGAAAAAGAAAAAAAAATTTTTTACTTGTAAGCAGTGAGAACTGATCTTACATTATGTCCTCATAAAAGCAGTTACACAAAAATTGGTAGTAAAATGATAGATTGATTATGAATCTACTCTATAAATTTTATTAGTTTTACATAATCTTCAAAAAATAGTTTAAAGAAAACATTTAAGTTTAACAAAGTTGTGAATAAATTTTTGGAAATTACTAAAACAGAATCGTAGTCTGAATTGTGGAAACAATGAAAATTTCTGTCACAATAAATTAAGTTTACTTATAAATGAAGACTAGTTATGAATAAACTTAATTTTAAAAACAAAAGTCTATATACTGTATTAAAGAAAATGTCTACATATTTATTAAAACTTTTACTCAATAATCATTATAGATTACAGAAAACTTTAAAGTTAAATGAATCAAATCAAATATAAGTTGACATTGATACACACAACATACAAAACATTAAAATACTTGATATTATATAAATATTTACAAATAATGGGAAAATACAAAAGCATCTAGTAATTACAATACAAATATTATGAGGATTTATAAAAAAGTAAAAACATCAGAATTAAAATACAATAAACTATAAAAATTTAGTTTATATTTGTCCCCAAGCAATAAGTTTGGGGGAATTTGATACTCCAACCACAGCCAGGGATAAGGCCAAATGTTATAAGATTTAAGTATAGGAATGTCAGATGGGCAGTAGAAAATATACTTACAGCTTCATCAAAGGTAAAATCCATCAAGATTTTGATAAGTGAAATGAGAGTAAAGATAGTTGAACAATGCAGATAATAAAATCAAACTGGGTAAAATGCAAACTTGCACATGGAATTAATCTAATAATGTGCAGTGTCATTTATTCTACAATGATGTTAGACTTTGAAATATTAAAAATGTTTAATTGATATTTACTATGCATGTGATAAAAAATCAATACATAGAGATGATAACTGTTTATTCATCAGTAGAAAGTCACATAGAAAGTTCAGTTGAATAAAATATATGGTTGAGAGCAAAATTGATTTTGAAAATGAAGATATTCATGTATATATGAATATAGTTATTAAACTTTTAACATTCTACATATAAAACTAATAGAAATATATACTTGATATAAGAAAACCAAAAAAATTATCATCGAATAAGAAATAGATGAAATTCAAGTGAAGAAAATTATATAGATCAATTCTATTAAAAAGAAAGAAAGAAATTTTCTTACAAATGGATTGAATCAGCCATTTTCTGTATCAATGTACATTATTAAATAAAACTCAAAATATAGTGTTATATGAGTATCATTCCTTGTCACTCAAATGTCTTCTTAACACTTAGAAAATGTTGCTTCCAAGTCAAAATAGAAGACCTTCATGCTTGTAAAATATTGAAATTCAATAAATAATAAGTAATGCTTCTCCCAAGCTTTATCTTGATTTGGAATGTTTTTGGTTTCATTTTTTTCTCCCCTGAAAATATTTTGACAAATTCTTCATTTGAAAAATAAAAAAAAGATACCATTTAGTAATTATATTCAATGATATATATTTTTTATTTTATGAAAACAATGAGAAAGAGGATATTTTGTTAATATAAAGAAAATGAGTCACCTTGCTTTGGGATGAAAAGCATAACATGAAAGATAAAAGGCTAAGGCAAAATGGTTGTTGCAAGCAAAGTGTTGAAGATTAAAAGAATAAAAAAAATTTAGTACAGCAAAGAAAATAAGAAAAATAAATACATATAACAGTTTTGGGATAGAAAAAGTTGCAATTAGCTTGCAGCATTTTTTACTGGATTTGCAAATCTTGAACAAATGTCCTTATCCTGGTTGTTAGATTCACAACATTTCTGCTGCTGCTGCAAAATCTGATAATAGTCTTTTTTTTTTTTTTTTCTCTCTCTCTCTCTCCACGTGTCTTTTCTTGTACTTTGTAACTTTAAAAAAATTTTTGAACTGAACCTTTTATTCAGTTTTGTTCCTGTTTTGCTATTCATGCTTTAGAACATCTTGCATCAGTTAATTTGCCTTCTTCATTATTTCACTCAAGTAATGTTGATTTTCTTTCTGCTTAACCTGGACTCAGCAATTGAATTCAAGACTTTCAGAGAGACAGCAGCTAAAAGCTTTTAACCAATCAAGTTCAGCAGAAAGAAAACCAACATTACAAGAATGAAATAACTAAGGCAGTGATTTAAATGATACAAGATCAAATCATGGATAGCAGAATGAGATTTAACCACCAAGATAAGGACGTAAAGGATATGTTGATATAGCATATTTTATTAGCACAAGATTAAGAGGGAAAATGCTTTTGTGTGGAAGCTTAAGTCAATGAAAGAGACTCAGCATTGTGCTCTAGTATTGGGTTAGGACAAGTGAAGTTTGGCATGTATTTTAGGGAAAAGACAAGTTGCTTAAAATTAAAGCAATAAAAAAAGTTTTATGATTGTTAGGGAGAAAGAGCCTATTATTATTATTATTATTTTTTTTTTTTTAAAGCAATAATTCCTAGCACATGAATGAAAAAGAACTGCTCTACTTCACGTTTTTTTTTTTTTGTTTCATTTAAAAACAGGTTCTGGGGATCTATAATTAAGAATTCTTAAACTAAGTTAAAATTTTTTTAAAACCAACAACATTCTCTTTTACAACATAATTAACAACTAAGATTTCTCATAAGAACATTTGATAAAAGATAAAGAAAATTATTTGTCAAACTAAATAGAAGAAAAATTGAAGATAAAAATGAAAATCTGCAAAAATTATGAAAAATAAATTTGGTATTTTTGCTACAATAAAAATTTTGGTTATAAAAATTGATGTAATAATTTCATAAAAATCATTAGTTTATACTAAAGCAAAGAAAGTAGCATTTACAGTAATGCTAATAATTAAAATTGTATAAGCACCAAAAAAAAAAAAGAAAAAAAAAAAGAAAAGAAAAACAAGGAATGAACAGATGCAATTATGCTCATCACAGCAATAGAAAAAAGAAAAATGTAAGCTGTAAGGATAACAACAATAGTGACACACTCATCAGTCAAAGTTAAACAAGAAACTGTTGAATTGAGTACTGGTCATCATGAAATGTTGGGAGAAACCACTTTACCCTGCTCAGTACTGCTTTGGTCATAACCATATGGTTGGTATTTCAACTGGACCTTCCGGTTGATGCCAGTAAATTTGTACCTGGAGAAGCAAGAAGCGCAAACAGAAACCAATAGACATATGGAATTAACACTGATAGCTAAAAAATAGATTAAGGTATGATAATGTACCAGCAACTTTCAATCTGAATATATATGCAATCCATATTTCTATGGTAGCTAGATATTTGTATTTACACAAAGTTAATTTTTTGTTTTAACTGAAATTGCTAATTTTAAAAAACTAATTCTATTTTTTTAATGTCACTAAATAGATTTATAAATTAAAATAATATTGTATTCTAACAAGTAAAAATTCAGGCACAAAGTCTCTTGAAAACTAAATGAAAATAAATCCTAAAATCCTTGGATGAATAATCTGTTGATGAAAGATAATCTAAAGAGCTTTAAGACATCTACTGCCACACAATTCACATGTACATATTGTGTATTGCTTTTAATTCACATGTGCATCCATTCTATGGTTTTATTTAAGGCAATATAAATTGCTATGGCAACATAAATTGCTATGGCAATGCACACATCTCACTTTTTGCTTCATAGCATTCAGCAATGAATGTCTTTAATTTGTTTTGCTCTATGTTGCAAATAACAAAGGCAGTAGTGAACGTGTTAAAAATGAAATTATAACAGCTAGAATATATTCAGAGCCAACAAATAGAAAAAAATATCCTCTTTTTGTATTATTAAAACAAATATCCTTTTCCAAGTCAGAACTTATTTTTGAAAATAACCAAACTTGAGTTATTCTACTTGTTTAATAAACACAGCTTAAGTATATTACAGAAATCTACCTTAGAAGAAATAAATGAAAAATTATATAATCTTTATAAACTATAGTAAATTTTAGTTTTATGTCGTAAGTTTTATGTGTAATTGGTATATTTAACGAATAGAATATTACAAGTATATAGCTTAAGGGAACAATGTGTGGTGTTATATTACCATAAGATACCAAAATCTGAATTTTCAAAGTTAAGACAATTTCTAACAATTTTTAATAAGAATTTTGTAATTTTTATTTAGAAATAAATCAGCCAAATATAATAGACACACTTCTATATTTGAATATCTTTCCTTATCAACAGTGACTATACTAATTCAATTATTAAAATGTCAGTCAAACACACAAAATAAGAAACAGCAAGTAATCAGACTGAATATAAATCTAACCCTATATACTAAATGGTAAGTTTCAACAATCTTATCTTGACCATTCTAAGATATATCTTATAAACTAAATATGAAATTAGATAAATAAAAAATAGTGATTCATTTTGTTCGATTTTAATTCAAAATCTATTTTATCTATTAACTTTAAAGATAGACCTTTTCAAAAGAAAAAGTAGGAATTTGTTGCTACATTTCAATTGTAATCTATTCATAGTGACCTAATGATTAAAGCTGCAATACTGAAAATTTTATTTCCTTCAATTGAAAAAACAATGAAATGCAAAGGACAAAATACCTGGTTATAATTATATTCCAAAAGACATAACTCACTCAAAAAAGATCTAAAACAAATTTATCATGAGAATCCTGAAATGAAGGAAACTAGTATGCTTGCTTCTTTTTTTTTTTTTTTAGATATCACAAAGAAATTCACTCAAATATAACTCTAAGTAAACTGATCATTAAGCCTATCTTTTCATTTCTTTCCTAATTCTTCCTGTAATAAAGGTTTTTCAGTCACAAAAAAATGAAATCAGAAATTTTTAAAAAATAAAATAAAATAATAATGAAACAAAAATGAAAACAAAAGCAGAGAGTGGAAACATTCATAAAGCAAAGAGAAACATGCAAAAAAGCAGAAATAGAAAGAAAGCCAGAAAAGCACAAGCTTATTGTGGATTATTTAAGTAATCATTTTCTAAAATCTGTTTTCTTTAACATGCAGGCTTCAGTTAATAGAGGTGACAGCTGGGCTGGTTCATTGTTCTTGAATAAAGGCCAAGAAATGAAAGGATTTTTAATAGAGAAATCGTGCAATACTGAAAACTAATGAACTGCAGTAGAAAACTAACAATTGTGTGGGGGGGGAAGGGCAGGGGATAGTGGCTTGGTAATATTTCACCATTTTCCGTCTTAAAATTGAAGTGAGAGAATAAAATTAAAAATAGATGCGTAAATGATTATTAAATAATAGTACATCAATAGTGATTATGAAGTATCTGTAAAAATAGGAACACCATGAATGAATAAACTAAAAATAAGTAAATAGAATGTTATAAAGGAATAAAGAGAATGAAAGTTTAAAATAAGGAATATTTTGGAATAAAAAGAAAAGAGAAAGTAGCTATTCATTATATATATATATATATATATATATATAATATGTATAAAATTTTAATAATGCATTATTGTTGGTCTCTTTGCTTCTTCCTAATTGTTTGTTTCTTTTATTTCAAACACAGCTATAAATCAAATTGGTTAATTTTTCCCAATTTTTAAGATACAGTGATGAGCTGGCACCCAAATAACCAAATTACATAAATAATATTGAAAATATGGAAGAAAACAAATTTTAGGCTGCATATTTAAGCTTGTCAGTTGCTTACATCAGGCCAGTACAGATTTCAGTGCAGAGTGGTTTTCTTTGCTCAGCAGGAAGAGTGGAGGTTAAGAGAACATTACATAGAGTCACTTAATCATATCAAGGATAGTCAATGATATTGTCTGTAAATCTCAAAACTGCTGGATCTGGTTTCTATATTGATGATTTTATTTTGTCACTGTCTTGTTAAGGCGAGGGAAAGAAAAAAGAGAAAGTTTTCTCTTTCCTTAAGAAGACTGTAGAAGGGATTGGCCAAAACATTGTGCTAACATCAACAACACAAAGAAAGAGTTCAATTATCCAGAGCTTGGAATGTTACTGACTTTTATCAAAGTTAAAGACTGATATAGACTTATGCATTAGTTTTATATTTGGTGAATTTTTCAAGAGAACATTTACAGAGGATTTCAATAGAAAGTTGTTTTTTTTATGTCATACGTGGGGTTATGTTGGTCTATCATGTTAAAAATTAAAGCATTTTGTTGTAAAAAAAAATCTAAATTACATGTCTATATGAATTATAGTTGAAATTAATGATAAAAGCAATTCTCTTCAAATGGCATTTAAAATAAAACTTACACATGCTTAATGAAAGCTAATTCATATGAGAGATTTACTGAAAAAAAGAAACAGCTATCAAAGATAAATTTCCTTTCAGATATCATGCAAACAGAATGACTCCTGAAAGCCACTTTGGTTTTCATAATAACTCATCCGTTTCAATTATAGTTTGAAAATTTCATATTCTTTAGAACTTCAAAATTGCAAGTTTCATATTTTTCATCATAATTTATAGAAATTTCTTCTGTCAATGAGGCTACATCAAAGAAACAGAACAGGTTTTATCTCATTCATTCAGTGAATTTTTAAAAATTCTTTCTCATGCAAATTGTATTATCATAAATGCTATTTCATGAATTGCACATCAGTAATGTTTATTCCAATAGATGTATAACATGCTTCACAGTTAGTAATAGCACATTCAATATTAGTACTTCGATACTTGCTCAGTACACTCTCAGGGGAGGCCATGTCAACTGACACTGAGGCCACCTCAAACTAAAAGTAAAGAGAGCTGTCACCTATACTACTGAAGTACCATCAGGTAGCAAGCCTAAGTGAAGTGAGCACAAGATGACTACATTTAGTGATATTACAGTTGTGTTAGGACCCAAGCAGAATGTATGAATGAATATACATTTGTGTGTGTGTGTGTGTGTGTGTATGTGTGTGTGTGTGTATATATATATATATATATATATACACACATTATATATATATATATACATACACACACACACACATACATACATACATACACACACACACACACACAAGAATATATATATATATATATACATAGAGCTATAGCAGCAAACCCTGGCTGTATGGGTACCCAGCTCAGTTGTAACAGTACCCACCCTCTTCACTTGATGAGCGCTTAGGTCGGCCATGAGGCTGATATTTGATCTGCACTTTACGATTGATCCCTGAAAAGCGTCCATACCTGAAAACAATAAGTAGCAACCAAACAATATGGTATTAGTATACAAGCATAGAATCTTCTCACTGCAAATAATGGAAACATAGATAGGAGATTGAGCATGAATTAAAAATTCAGAATAAAAATCTGTTCCACAAAATATTGCACAGAAAAGTAGCTTGCAAATAAACACATTTCCAGGCTATTTTAAGAAGTGATTCTTTTAACATCAACCCATAATATTATTTTTATGTTCTAATCAAAAACTTAAAGAAAATACTTATGTGAATATGTTTTCTATTTATCAAATACACAGTAACATGATTTTTTTTAATTCTATGAATTGAAAATGGACCAAATTTAAAAAAAAAAATGCATATTTTAAATATGAAGAAAAAAAAATCTTTTACTTTACTTAAATCAATCTAAAATGTTGACATTTACAACCTGTTTATTTAGAATCTGGAAAGGAATCAAAAATGCATATTCCAGCTTGTAGCAATATTTAGTTTTAATTGAATAAATGAGTAGAAAGAATTCTTAAATCAACTTGATGATTACTAGAAGTATTTCATGCAAAAAACAGTCCTAGAGAACTTAATAGATAATACCAATAAAAATGACATGTCCAATAACTTCAGGTTGATTATGAAATTATCAAATTCACAAAGTATCAAATGAACTGACATATCTAATAAAAAAATGAATGATATAAACATTTCATTTTGTTAAAATAATTTTCCATTCAACTAACATTCATTGTAACAACGAATAGATATTTAGCTATTTTTCACTTTCCTATGAGTGTAGATTCAACACAAGGTCAATCTTAGTGTGGTTAGTTCTAGAAATTGTCTAGTAATGGTGGCATTTCCTTTTTTTCAGGATCCCTCATCATCAATGATTAACCCTAACCCAACCTTGTTTAGAGCAATGAGGAAATGCAGCTTAGAGGGATCGATTCCTGAAATTTAACTAAAGTTAATTGGCACTTAAGATCCTATAAATGATTGAAAAGGAATACAATGGATATAAATTATAATTACGTTAATAAATACATTACAGTTCAAAGTAAAAATTATTTTTTTAATAAAAGAAAAACTCTTCATATAAGATTGATAAACTAAAGAAAAAAACTCATTAATGTAAGCATTCATTAAATAATTGAATAAAATGCTTTAATATAAAAACTGGAGGAAAATAACTAAGGAAAACATTTGTACAAATAAAAGTACTTTAAAATAGCAAAATAAAAATACAAAAAGTAAACTTAAAGAAAAAATATATGCATTTCATAGTAACACTACTCTATTAAGACTATATTACTTATATCCATTCAAATATAATTAATGGTTTTAATATTCAGGACAATTATGAATGCAGCCATTTTTAAGGTATAATAATTGAAGTTCATGCTTTTCTTTTCATGTTGAACATGCAGAATTATTTACTAAATTCTTAGCAATAAAAAAATTAGGATTAATATATCAAACAGGAATCTTAATCCACACTATACATATATGATTCAAAATGACTATATGTGTCAAGCATGAATTTTTGCTAAATTCTTTGTATGATCTAAAACTGACAAAGGTTTTTGCAACAAAAAGTTATGACATCAAATATATCAATAAAAGTTAATAATTTACACAGCCACAGAGTTCATTTCAGTTGAATTGACTTGAGACTTTACTAACTAAGGATATAAAACCAAAAAACACTAATTGGAAAACAATAGTTTGATTTTATGGATTGTTTCTGGCGAAATGAACAACTATAGCTTTCTAAAATGTTTAGGTAAATGTATAAATGGGCTATGAATAAAAGCTTTCCATTTCTTTTTGAAATAATGAATGAACAATATATTTATTTTGCATTTGTTGATAATTAACATGATAGTAATAATGTATCAATAACTTAATCATTAATTTATATAAAAGCAAAATATTTTTCATATTAAAAAAAAGGAAATCAACATACTTTCGAAATTACTAAACTTATATTTATAAGATTAAATCTATTATCAACTCTACACTAAAAAAAAGTGAGATTTATATAATATACTTCTGATCAACATATCGTAATTTACAATTGTCATCAATAACTAAAAACAAAAAAAGCACAATTAATAGAAACTTAAATCATTTTCTTATTAGGCATCCTAAAATGATTAGTCAATATTTTGTCAATATTTTAGATTAACACTGTTGCAAAATTAGAGCATAACTTGAGTTAACAAATAAATTATTATATTTCAATAAAATGTTACTTTTAAAATGATAATTGCAAAAATACCTGTATTGTTCATTGTTATTTATTCAAAATAAATATAAACTATTTACATAATATTATGAAGAATATTTATGATGGTGACCCACAAATCAATTTTAATCAAACTCTAAAAGCATTCATAAAAATATTGAATCATTACAATAGATGATCTGAAATAGACACATTTAATAAATAAACTTTATATCTGTCGTAAATATTTCACCTGGAAATAAAATGCATAAAATACATTAAACAGATGTAGAAGTCATGAAATACGGATTGCCTTTCAAGATAAAAAATTGCCAAAAGAAAAATAAATGAATAAAAAATAAAATTCATTATACAAAATATATATATATATATATATATATATATATATATATATATATATATATATATATATATATATATATATTCAAATTGACAAAAGAGTCCTTCCACAGAAATTTTAATTAAAACAATTGAAGAATAAAGTTTCAATAAAATTCCTAATACTATTTTTGATGTAGTTCAGTTTTCAATGAAATATTGTTTAACAAAAATCATGTAAAAAATGAACTTTTCACATAAGAATACATACACATTAGAGAAAATAAAATAAATCATTTGGTATACAAGTTAATAAACAAAATGAATAATGTAGGAAAGTTTATTGAATTTTTAAACAATAATTTTAAAAGAGCAATCCATACAGCATGCTAGAGCATCTGCTTTCATTACTCTAGCCACTGGGGAAGGTTGGGAAATTTGGTGCAGGAGTAACTTTCATTACATGACTATCAGAGATAGGGTCAGCTAATATGGACTACTACAATGCCAGTGCAAAGAGTGTTAACAAAAAAGCAGCCATACATACAAAGAACAAATTTACCAGTGCTAAATGCACATGACTAATGAGCATTCCAATTATTTAAAATAAACTAATAAATAAACTGTAATTTAAAAAAAAATAAAACCTAAAATAATAAACACTTGTAAATAGTTTTAAAAAAATTTCCATTCAAATTTACAAACTAAAATAACAAACCTAACAAGCAACAGTTTTAAGCCTATTTCCCAGCCAATAGCAATATGATCTCAGATAATCTTTGAGAAAAATATGCACATTACTTTTACATTCACTCATTAATTGGACAAGGAGGAATAAAAATTTGTACAGCATTAAGGAAGAATGAAAACATATATTTCTCTTGATATAGAATGAGAAAAATAGAATCAAAAGATGCTTAATTTAATCAATAGATGTAGACAGAATAAGTTATATGATATATCATGATCAATTTATCAAAAACAATGTAGTCCAACAAAGACTGTGATCTGACTTTAAATTATATTGATTTATTCAATGTTGATTGGTAAAAATGTTTTCTATTTACTAAGCAATTAATCTTAAAACATGAAGATTTTAAAAAATTCCCATCTCTAAGTTAGTTTCAAAGACAGATTAATAGATTGAATTTTCCTGAAAAGATTACAGATCTAGTTAAAAATGAATTTATATCTGTATAAATATGAAAAGTTTGATGGATTTTATATTGTCTTATATATGAATATTATTAAAGATTTTCTATTTAATTTCAAGTATGTCATATAAAAATTCAAATGGTTTTTATAGGTAGTTTATACTAATTTGAAATGAATGGGTAGAGAGTAGTGAGTATCTTAATTTCACTTGACACTTATTTATTACATCCTTTTAAATATCCTAAAATGGGGGTTTAGCAAAATGTTTGAAAACAATTTTTATGAATATTGGAATACCTTAATCAATAAATGAAATCAAATGTTTCACTGATTTTTTTGGTATACAAGGCAAAAATACATATATACATATATATATATATATATATATATATATATATATATATATATATATATATATATAATGAATGTGGGTAATTATAAAGAGATAATACATTCTAAAGTGCTAACAATAAAAATAAGTTGTTCATATATCATTATAAAGATGTATTACTAACAGAATTTATTTGAATACAAATCATATTAATCATTTAAATCTTTAAAAAAATGTTATCTCAGAATTTATACACTGTAAAGAAATGAAGAATTTTCTATCATAGACAATGCATCACTAAAAATGAACAGTATCTTAAATGCTGCACTATAGAAACATTTTACACTGGAAAAAGTTTATGCATAAATACTTTATCTAAATATAATTTTTAAAGGATGATTCATATTAGAAGAAAGAAAATCATAATAACGATATCATGATCACAGAAATTTTTTAAAACATTTTCACGATGTGTTATACTGTTCATGTATCTTACAACCGAGCTGGGAATAACATTTGCAGCAATATAAAGTTTTTTGTTAAAGTCAGAAAGTTAGGAGTTAATTTTTTGAAACTAATAATAAATGATTAAAATCTTTCTAAAGTCATCAACAGTAAATTGATAGTTAAAAAGCAAAATATCAAGCAAAATGTGTTAGCATTGTTATTTTAAAAGCTTACAAAAATAACAAAAACAAAAACATGCACTAAAATAGACAACTAAGCTGAGCAAATAAATGTTTGGTTAAACAAACATTAAAATTGACAACTCAAAAGTTATATTTCTTTTAGATTAGTGGATAGGTGACTAATAACTAACTTCTATATCTTCAAGAGGTATATATAAAATACTTGAGGAGTAGAGAAATATCCCATGTGGCTAAGAAGTGGCACATGCAATTTAGAAATTTAAAAAAAAAAAACAACAAAAAATAGTATATGATTAGTGGAAGATTAATTATTTAGCTAATTTAAAAAGTTAATTAATCTTACAATGATGGTTTTGACTTTAAAAGATAATCTTACAATAAAATCCTAAATTTATCAGAAGCGTGCTGATGTGTAGATTCATATTCATTTAATCTGCTAATTCAGTAAAATTATTTCACTTCCCATGTTTCTGTTACTTGTAAAAGTTTTTTTTCATTCTATGATCTTGTTAACAGTAGAAATTGATTTCAAACTAAATAGATGATAATGTTTTAATATGTTATTTACATTTAGATGAGATGATTTGATTTTATAATCTAATTTTGTGATAACTATTCCTCAGCACACTGTTAAAAAAATAAAAATAAATAAATGACTGTATGCCACTATTATTTTAATATTCTACAATGAATTAAAGCCTTTGCACACAATCACAGTCCAACCTATTTATACAAAAAAAAAAAAATCACTCTTTTCCTCTAAAATATCCAGTTAAATAATGTAGCTTTGCATTTGAGCAAATACTGAATCTAAAAAAAAAATTGACACAGTTTATTAGACACCATCAATTAACATGAAACTACTTAAGCAATCTATTAACCTAAGATATATATATATATATATATATATATATATATATATATATATATATATATATGTATATATATAACAATGCAGCTAGCAATAAATTTATAAAGCTGAAGATTAAAACAAGCAAAAGAATTGCAAAATTTATTTTCAACACTGTTGGAAACTCTAAAGCAATAGTAGTAAAATAAATCAATCTTGATGTCATTATTTCAACTGACTGGCATTTAGATGTAATAATAAAATTATTTAGACTTGCTAATATTAACAGGGAAAATAATTTAAAAGATTGTGTCAAAATAAACAAATATGATATTCTATAGAATAATGATATTAATAAAATCAATTATAGATTCATTAAAAAACATAAAATTTGATGGAATAATTTCTTTCTTGTACCATTAATTGATGATCAATAAATCAATAAAACCTCAAAGAAGAAGCATTATCCTATAGGAATTATTCTAAAGAATTAATAATTTGATTTTTTTCATTTCAATAAATAAGGGCAAAAATGCCAATCCAAACTGCTATAGCCTGGATAGAATTGGAGAAAGCATCAAAAAACTTGAAATGGCAATTATAACATACAAAGAAAAAAACCCACTCTCTGCAAGCAACAAAAAAAAAAAACTAATGTGAAAATTTATATTTCTTAAGGTCATGTAAAGTAAATTATATTTATTTTGAAGTCTTTTAATTATTCAAAACAAGCAGAAAATTATAAAACCATCTTAGGTAATTATTAAATTGAGTAGATATTATAAAAGTAAAAATGTATTTGTAAGAAATAATAAAACCTTTGTATATGGCCATAATTCATATTATACAAAACAGGAAAAATGAAAATTATTATGAAATTGGATCATTCAATTATAGAATATAACGTTTAAAAAATTAGGAAATTAATATTGTCAGTAGCAAACAAGATTTTAACCAATTATAATTAATTTGACAAGTAATTATTTTCTATTAGTCTACTAAAGGTATTTTTCAATCAACAGTTTATATCAAAAGAAATTACTTATGCAAAACCATTGCAAATGAGGATATATAGTCAAAATTTGATTAAAAAAGATACAAATGTTTTTAAAGATTTTGGAAAATACAAAATAAAAAAATGTTAACAAAAAGTAAATTTCAAGAACTTTGTATTAATTTATAATAGTTTTCTTTATATACATTTTGTCAAGTAAAAATCAACTAAAATTTTTCCGAAATCCAAAAACATTTTTAATTGAAAAGAAAAGGCTAGTCTATCACAATGTTACTAAATAATATCCAATGATGTAAGATATGTGAAATAAATACTAAAGAAATGTAATAAAAAGAATTAAATTACTGGGAACATACAACATAAAATTAACAAACAAGAAATACCAGTTAAGTACAATGGTTTGTTTAATAACTTCAGTTTCTTTTTAGTCAAAATGCAATGTAGTGATATAGACCTATGAAAATGTTTAGTAGTTAAAATTAATGCTATAATGTATAATAGAAATATCAAGATTACTACTTGAAACAAAAATATCAAGAAATATTTTGATTATCATTTATATTTTATTTAAAAAAAAAAAAAAAAAAAAAGATATGGTGTAGAAAAATGATTGTATCAAATTGTGTTGTTTTTCAATAAGTACTTTCTTATGGGTTATCTTTTAAGCACCCTAGAGCAAGCAAATGCACTGAAGATAATAGAGGAAACAAGGTGAAGAAAAAGTCATACATTTAATTATATAAAAAAATTTCAAACTATAAATCCATCATAGAAAGCAAACAATGTCTTCTTTATTTCAAGCCAATAAGACTTTCATATAATTTAACACTATTGCATTCATAAAGTTCACATACTTCATGTGAACAACTTTTAAAATATTCGTTTGTAAGAATTTCTTATATAGATATTTAAAATCATTTCATTATAAATAATGTGCCACATAATGCTGAATATCTTCAGATATGTAGAGATGCTAATCGAAGTACTAACCTTCTAGATGTGTAGATATAGTACTCAAAGTATGGCCCTTATCTTCTAGATCTGTAAGGATGCTAGTTAAAATATATGCTTTATCTTCTAGATATGTTTGGATACTAGTCAAAATGTTTCTTATCTTCCAGATCTGTAAGGATACTAATCAAAATATATGCCTTATCTTCTAGATCTGTTTGGATACAAGTCAAAATATGTTTTGTATCTTCCAGATCTGTAAGGATACTAGTCAAAATACAAACCCTATTTTCTGGATCTGTTTGGATCCTAGTTAAAATGCATTAGATCTGAAAGGATGCGAGTCAAAATACAACCCTTACCCTCTAGATCTGTATGGACACTAGTCAAAGTAAGTTCTTTACCTTCTAGATCTGTAGAGATACTAATCAAAATATTTGGTTTAAAAGTTTGTTATAGCTCAAAGATTTAAATGTTCTTGCCTTGCACAGTTGAAAGGCAGCCTTAAGCAAGATGCAATATACCAACATTCCAATAGTTTGCTTTGTCAGGAATTTGTGACATTTAACAAGACCTTGAATTTGTATAAAAGATAAGAAGTAACTTAAAAGAAAAGAAAAACATCTTTAATAATAGATGACCTTTATATAAGTGTCAAAATAACACAAATCCATAATTCATAATCTCGACCCCATAACAAAATTGTCAAGATGCATAACAATCCAGTCTATCAAAATATTTGGGTGTCAAATTCAAATGTTGTAGAATTGATCTTATTGTGAAATAATTATAAAAACATTTGTAATTTTACTTATAGTTTTAAACAAAGTTAAAAGGATATTAATCATTGCACATAACATAAACAATAACATTGTGTTAATGAAGTTTGAATGCTAAAGAAATTTTGACAAAACTACGACAAAACAATGATGTTATTAAGCAGTCTTATTTCTTAAACGCTTAGAAAAAGATATGTACTTAAATGTGTTTTCCTTGTATACAAAAGATCAATTTAAATATCCTAATTAATGCTGATATTTATCTTACAAATCAAAATATTTATGTCAAATATATCATAACAATAAAAATTATTTTTCAGTTTAACAAACCTTTTTAATTAAGCAAATCAAAAATTAAGTACAAATTTTTAAAACTTAAATTATTCTTTTTTTATTTCAAATTTAAATCAACTTAAAATATCAACAAAACAGCAAATACAAGACATTTCTACACTTTTCTACTTCCTCATGGCCATTTTTATCAACCTTAGTATTTTTCAAAAAACTACAGTTCTAATTTAATTATACACATTTTACAAACTAAAATACAAACATCTTATAAATAAAATTACAAAGAAAGATATACTTACATCTCTAGTACAAGTTTCAGTTGCTCCAATTTGGCTTTTTTCTCTTCAATTACAGTATTTTTTTTAATCTTATTTTCATTCAATAAGAATCTTACTATGTCCAATACTTCCTGCAGTTGTTTCGGTTTCTTTAGCTTCAAGTGGCCATTTTTATAGCCTTGGTATTTTTCAAAAAGTTCAAAAAACCTAGCAAAAAATTATAAAGGTTTTATAATTTTTATCAGAAATACAAAAATTCATAAAGTTGTTTAACTGTTAGGTTAAAAATAGAATCTTTTTTTTTCTTTTTGGTCCACAATTTGATAAATTTTTATCTTTGATGAAATAGTTACAGAATAGAATATTTAAATTTTATCAGTTTGTGTTTTCTTTTTTAAATGATTTGTTTGATCTTAGGAAAGAAAGTCAATTTTTGCACAATCCCTTTTTTAAACTTACATGTTATAATTCTTCTGAAAACTTTCATAAAAGCCCAGAAAACTTGATATTTTTGTTAGTTTGTATTGATTTTCTTATCTTTATTATCATGATGTTTTGTTGGTTCCTCAAGTTTCTGTTGAATTTTGAAATATTAAACTATATAGTGAGGAGACAAGCACTTCTTCTTGCATAGGGCTTGGGAGTTCTTGAGATTGTTCTCTCCTGATCAGTAACACTGGACTCATGACTTTATAGAACAATTTTGATATCCTTGTTATTTTGGGGGTTCATAATTTTTGATGACAACAAAAATGAGATAACAACTTCAAACTAACAAAAATAATAATTAAAGTACTATATTGAGTAAAAAATAAATCAGGCAAAACAACCAAAAAGCTTTTGGTAGAAAATAATGATTTTGAAAAGAGCATCTATATTGCATTTCTCTCTAAGACAAGATTTGATTTTAACCTAGTTTCAAACATTAATTGCTGGCATTAGAGATATATACACAAACAGAACATCTACTCATAAAATCATCTAAGTTTTCATTTAGTAAGGACCAGATACTTAATCTCTAAATTTAAATCATGTAAAAAATTATGTTATTTAGATATTACAAAACTCTGGAGTTCTAAATATTATATAGTAAACAAATCAAGTGTTTAATTTACAAACTAGGGAAGAGTTCCCAAGGAATAGTAGCTAACATGGCAGTAAGTAGTAATTTACAAACTAAGGAAGAGTTCCCAAGGAATAGTAGCTAACATGGCAGTAAGTAGTAATTTACAAACCAGGGAAGAGTTCCCATGGAATAGAGGCTAACATTGCAGTAAGTAGTAATTTAAAAACCAAATACTTAAATAATTAAAATTTGAAAAAGAAAACTATTTTACCAAAATAACTCTTTAATATTGATATTAAAAAATCATTGAATTATTTACTTTTTGTGCTTAACCTCCATTTTCATCTTCTGTTTAGGTGTTCTGTCTCCATGCCTGATGACTGCAATGACACAGCGGAGCTCCATCCTTTAAAAAAAAAGAAAAATTTTTCTATGGCATATTGAACACAAAATCAGAAATACATAAAACCTTCCCATACCAAAATGGGTATTGAATTTAGCATCATTTTCATCAGTAAAGTTTACAAATCAAAGCTTTCAAATTTTACTACTTTTCCTCAATAGTAATGCTGAGAAGGAAATCTTTCTTATTCAGCTGTAGAGTCATAATTGTGCTATTTAAATGGAAAAGATTTATAAAATAAAGGTTAAAATTTATGAACTCAATCACTTCCAATGATTCATTAGTACTATAAAATATATCTAAAGATTTTTATAATATAATGATGACTAATACCAACCCAAACCACTTTTAGAATGTGTGCTGTTATAAAAAAAAAAAAAAACAATTCCTATCTACTCTGCTTTTGAATTTAGATAGTGAACAAGTTGTGTTCTAATTAGCAATATCAACATTTTTTTACAGCTGAATGACTTAAGCAATTAAAATAATTAATAAAAGCAATGTTTTTAAAATAATTAACCAAGTTACTCAAAATCAAAATTGAAATATTTTTTCAAAATCTAATTCAATCATACACGAAAACAAAAATGAGATAACAGAAAATTACATTGAGCCAGATGTTGTTGGGACAACGGGTACATCCTCAGGAGCGGATCCTAATACCCAGGGAATATCTAACTGTGGTGCTAAAGCACGCATGACCATTGTCCTGTAAAGAAGAATTATTTTAAGTTAGAAATAAATATTTTCTCACAAACTGAACAAGAATGCTTTGTCAAAGGCAGTACTGTTAGAGAACAAGTAGGTGAAAGAAGAACTTGAAAATATATTGAAGTTTTCAGTTTTTAAACACATAATTATTAAAAACTTACCCAAGAATTTTAGCACAATCATCATAATATTTGCTAGAATTCTTTACAAAACTGAATCCATTAACATCACAGACATAGGATTTCCCATTGGCACGGAGAAGATCAAAACCACACACAGTTTGCTGAAAAGGAAAGAACAAATTAGTAGACAAAAAGAACACAATTTTTATGAATTTTGATGATGGAGCATAACAATAAATCAATGAAATTACTGATAAATTGTTTATATTACAAACATAAATTTGTAATGTTTTCATTAATATTAGGAATTGGAATCTTATTTGGACCTTCAAAAAAAAAATCATTTACAGGAATAAATTATAAAGAATAACAAATCTAAAAGGTTCTCATAAGAATTTATGAAAATAAACATATCAAAAATCAATACCTCTAGAAAAATGTTTGACTGCTGATATGGCTGAAAAATTTAGATGAACCAAGTGATCAAGTAATAAGGAGTCATGTTTATCAGCAGGTTTTGTTTTTATGAAAATAGATACCCTCCAACCTCAGAACAATTTTACAATTGTTTTGTTTAAAGCTCTGTTACTGATTCAATAAGCAACAGTTTCTTTTTGAATAAAAGGCTTCACAATTCCCTAAACAAATTTAATAGTAAAAATGTTTACAACAGACTGTAAACTTGATATTCAAATCAATATTTTGTTTCATATTTTATCACAACATTCTAGTCACCGTACTGTCCAACTTTCTATCAGTCACTGGAGTATTCTAGAATACTTTCAAAATACAACAGATACCTAAAAAGGTGGACAAAATATTTAGACTGTTTTTTTTTTTAAAAGAAAAATAAAGAAGGGAAATTTGTCTGAATAAAACAAAATACATTAGTCATGATGGTTATGATATCTTGACTAAAAATATTTAAACATTTAATCATATTTTCTGTTCATTTTGAAAATTTAAGTCATCATATCACATTTAATAAGGTTCACTTTATTAGTCATACTTAACTGTAAAAAGATAGAGAGTCATTTTTTGTATGTCCAAAATATTTGCTTTAAAACCATGATATTTAGAAAGAATGCATGTTCTTCTAACACCCTTTATGATCCCATTAAATATTAACTGAAATTTTGATGGAAAAGGAATGTTTGAAACATTATGCAGTTTTTTTTTAAATTCTAGTATCAAAACAACAGGATTTAAAAATAAAAAAACTTTTTAAGTAGAATTTGCTGAGAGCACAATACTTAATCAGAAAAATGAAGAGGGTCAAAATAGAAACTCAAAATATAATTATAAGATATTAAACTTCTTTACCATCTTTATCACTTTCAACATGATAGCATAAATAACCACCATTCAATGCATGATATTCATACTTATATTTTTTAAAGATCCTTTTTATCTTTTTAATAAATTCCAAAGACGCCTTGATTAAAATAAATTATGGTTAAATAAAGTTTTTTGACAACTGATTGGTATCCTTATTTAAACACATAGGATTTTTTCATTCTACTTAAGTTAAAAGACAAAAAAAACAGTATTTTAAGACTTTTTATAAACAGAAAACGACAAGTTCAAAAATATTCATTATTCTAAAGGATTATCTTTTAAGCGATAATTTCTCAATCATCTGATTGATAAAATGATGAAAATATTAATCATTGTTGTTTTTCTCATCTCTTTTCTATAAAAGTAATTAAAAGTTCCAATATACTTTTTTCACTATTTTTTGGGGGGGGAAGTAATTAATTAAGACTTGTGAAATGCAACAAGACTGTACTTACCTTGCAAGGTAAAATTGTGTCTTGTAAATGTGTAAAAAATTGTTTTGCACATGATTTTCAAAAAAGTAATATACATATATCCACATACAGTTTGGTAGAATAAATTATATAAATCCTTTTTTCTTTCTAAATCTTTATCTACTTAATGAATATATTCATGATTAAATAAAAGTTTGAACTAACCTTGAAGGCAAGTGAAACCTTTCTGGCAATGAACTTCTCCCTGGCACTGAGAATTACAGGATATCGGACTTCTTTGCCATCTTTATCTCTTTCAACTTTACCATCAAGTGCAGGAGACTTTCTGGCTTCAGCATGAGCATAATCTGGTCCTACAGCATAAACCTATTTAGTTTCAAGAAAAATAACAATTGTAAAATTTATAGCAGGGTCATTTTCATTCAGATAAAAACAAGCGACATGTCATCTGAACAACATTTGAATGAATTTTGATTAAACAAAAGTTTATTACTAAAAGATTTCAGTATTGAAAGATGTTTATTTGATATTCTGAACTTAAAAAGAAACAGTTTGTTTGAAAAATTTAATGACCTTAAGTAAAACAGTAAAAGAAAAAGAAAGAAAGAAAGAAAGCCTTAATATGGCACTGATTAGATAAGTGAAATTTTATTACATTAAACTCTCAAATTATATACATATATTGTATAAATAATTATAAATCTACCTTCATGAAAATACCAATATTTTTTAATGATAAATTTATTAGGTTGATACAAAAGTTGCCTGCACTGTCTTTTGCATAAATTTATAGAAATATTAGAAATGACTGAAATTTACTTTTTATTGCTTGTGCAATTTGTCAACTGTAGTATATCATTTACAAAGCTTAGAAAAAATTCAGAAGCTAAGAAAATACATGGGGCATTCAATAAGTTTCCAATTGTCGTAGACTCTTGAAAATTCACAATGTTATTGCTATATATCTTATGAGATGACTGACTGATTTGTATGATTTCAGGTTCAAATGAACAGCAGCAATTGGAACACAGCTGGTGAATTTCAAAAATGCAATCTGGACGTGAGGACACTTTAGAAGAACGATATGCAATAAAATTCTGTTTTAAACTTGGAAAAAATGCCACAGAAATGTATAGAATGCTTCAGACTGCTTTTAGAGCATCTTGCATGAATCGAGCATCAGTTTTTGAGTGGCATAAGAGATTCAAGGAAGGCAGGGAGTCTGTGAGGGATGATGAGAGGTGTGGGAGGAGTAAGGAAGTCAATACACCACAGTTGATTGGCCAAAGGGTTAGGGTTAGGGTTACTCTGTTGAGGTTTTAAGGGAGTTCAGGAAGAGATTCCGTCGAAAGAGGCCAGCACTCTTCAAATTGGGTCAGTGGCATTTCCACCAGGACAATGGACCAGTCCACAACTCCATCCTTGTCACAGACTATTTGACCAAGATGGGCATCAAGACAGTTTGTCACCCTCCCTATAGTCCAGACCTTGCTCCCTGTAATTTTTGGTTATTCCCTAAGCTCAGAGGCTGTTGTTATGAGACAATTGAGGAGATGAAAGAGGCTGTGATGAAGGTCATTGACATGCTCACAGAAGAGGACTTCCATGAGGCCTTCCAGAAGTTGTTGGAATGATACAACAAGTGCATTGCAGCCGGAGGAGATTACTTCGAAGGGGACTAGAGTTTCATGTGTGTACTACCAATAAAAGTGCCCATACGAAAAAAGTCTGGAAACTTATTTAATGATCCTCGTAGGTTGGAAATAAACTTATAGAAAGATCGATCAGTATTTAAAGCAATTAACTTTTAACCTGCAGACCAGATCTGGTCTAGGAAGAGATTTTGATTAACCTACAAACAAATATTGAGATGCTATGCTTATCTGACCTATAAATGATTTTTTTTCTTATTCTGAATGTTTCACAAGATTACACTGATGGATTATGCCTTTTGTTAAACAGCACCAAGTTCCATTTTAAACCAAACATTTTTTTACATATAATGATAAGTAAACTACATTATGTATGTGGTATTTTCTGTATAGGCATATATTTTCATGAGGGAATATTCAAATCCATAAACAAAAACATAAAACATTTTGAATAGTTTGGTTGGGTTTTATGGCATATCAACCCTTGTAGGTTATTTATTGACAAATCCTCTTTATACATATATATTGAATATATAGGATTTGTAAACATATTATGTTGATAACATTTTTAAATGAGCCTGAGCTCATTTTTTTTACACACAGTTAAATGGTTTCAAGTATTGCTATATAACAGTCTCAATTTAACATAAGTCACTTGTTTGCACATATTTAAATAGATATACATGATATGTAAGAAATTAGTTTCTCGGTAATTTCATTTTTAAATGAATTACAACTAATTTGTTTGCACACTACAATTGCTATTGTTTCTACATAGTTAAATGGTTTCAATTATTGCTATCTAACATTAATAATTCTATTCAATATTAATCATTTGTTTGCATACAGAGAAGTGGTTACAAGTATTGCTATCTACTACCAGTTGGTTGGTTGGTTGGGTTTTATGGCATATCAACCTTTGTAGGTTATCTTATCTCATATCCAGTTTTATACAAATACTCATTTCTATTTCAAACAATTCAGTTTAGCATGAGTACACAGTTTAATTGTCAAAACATTTCTATTTCAAGCTATTCAGTTTAGTCAAACAGTTCTATTTCAACCAATTCAGTTTAGTATTAGTATAGATTTTGTTTACAAACAGTTAAATGTCAAAACAGTTCTATTTCAAACAATTCAGTTTAGCATAAGTACGCAGTTCAAAAGTCAAAACAGTTTTATTTCAAGTAATTCAGTTTAACATAAGTACACATTTTAGTTCTATTTGTCCCATAATTAGGACCCTATCAGGTGCTACCACTCCGGGCCTAAGAGGACCTGGGAGCGATGGCAATGAAAGGGTGCTTTGCATTCCCAAAGCTCCAGCATCACTGGAACCTCACCATCAGATTGTTTAGTGTCATATCCAGGACACTCATCAGAGTGGTGGTGGTGGTGGGGGGGTTACCCCTCTGCAAAGGTTCAGTCAGTGTATTCTACAGCCCCAACTGACTGGACATGCTTTCTACTACTAATTATTCTATTCATCATTACTCACATTTGTTTATACTCAGTTAAATGATCAAACAGTTTTATTTGAACAATAGATAAGAACCTATCGGGTGCTAGCACTCCAGGTCAGCATGGAGCTGGAAGTAGTCACAATGAAGGGGTACTCTATATTCCCCAGAGTTCCACTGATGGGAGCCTCACCATCAGATTGTTTAGCGTCATCTCCATGACACACATGGGGGAGGGAATGTCTTACCCCACTGCAGAGATGCAGTAGGTGTATTCTACAGCCACACCTGACTGATCTCATCTTGAATATAAAATAAAATTTATTCTAGAAAAGTTTGTATTTTGCAACTTTTTTGGTGCTTTAACCTTTTCCAGACTGAATTTGTTCCTAAATTTTCTAGTTTTAAGGTAATTCAAATCTAAATTCAATTTGTGATCTATCTACAAAGGTTAACCCATCTATATCGTATATATTCTGAAAAGATTATATACAAACAATATTGTAGAGACATTTTTACCAATGAATATCTGGTTTTGTTTATTTCATGGTCAGTCTGTGTTGACAAAGTTTGAGTTATCTTCAAACATTATCAGAATGAAGACATGCAAGACCTCCTGAGCATCCATAACTCTATGCCTGCAGAATGAAGACATGCAAGACCTCCTGGGCATCCATAACTCTATGCCTGCAGAATGAAGACATGCAAGACCTCCTGGGCATCCATAACTCTATGCCTGCAGAATGAAGACATGCAAGACCTCCTGGGCATCCATAACTCTATGCCTGCAGAATGAAGACATGCAAGACCTCCTGGGCATCCATAACTTTATGCCTGCAGAATGAAGACATGCAAGACCTCCTGGGCATCCATAACTCTATGCCTGCAGAATGAAGACATGCAAGACCTCCTGGGCATCCATAACTCTATGCCTGCAGAATGAAGACATGCAAGACCTCCTGGGCATCCATAACTTTATGCCTGCAGAATGAAGACATGCAAGACCTCCTGGGCATCCATAACTTTATGCCTGCAGAATGAAGACATGCAAGACCTCCTGGGCATCCATAACTCTATGCCTGCAGAATGAAGACATGCAAGACCTCCTGGGCATCCATAACTTTATGCCTGCAGAATGAAGACATGCAAGACCTCCTGGGCATCCATAACTTTATGCCTGCAGAATGAAGACATGCAAGACCTCCTGGGCATCCATAACTCTATGCCTGCAGAATGAAGACATGCAAGACCTCCTGGGCATCCATAACTTTATGCCTGCATAATGAAGACATGCAAGACCTCCTGGGCATCCATAACTCTATGCCTGCAGAATGAAGACATGCAAGACCTCCTGGGCATCCATAACTTTATGCCTGCAGAATGAAGACATGCAAGACCTCCTGGGCATCCATAACTCTATGCCTGCAGAATGAAGACATGCAAGACCTCCTGGGCATCCATAACTCTATGCCTGCAGAATGAAGACATGCAAGACCTCCTGGGCATCCATAACTTTATGCCTGCAGAATGAAGACATGCAAGACCTCCTGGGCATCCATAACTCTATGCCTGCAGAATGAAGACATGCAAGACCTCCTGGGCATCCATAACTCTATGCCTGCAGAATGAAGACATGCAAGACCTCCTGGGCATCCATAACTTTATGCCTGCAGAATGAAGACATGCAAGACCTCCTGGGCATCCATAACTTTATGCCTGCAGAATGAAGACATGCAAGACCTCCTGGGCATCCATAACTCTATGCCTGCAGAATGAAGACATGCAAGACCTCCTGGGCATCCATAACTCTATGCCTGCAGAATGAAGACATGCAAGACCTCCTGGGCATCCATAACTCTATGCCTGCAGAATGAAGACATGCAAGACCTCCTGGGCATCCATAACTCTATGCCTGCAGAATGAAGACATGCAAGACCTCCTGGGCATCCATAACTTTATGCCTGCAGAATGAAGACATGCAAGACCTCCTGGGCATCCATAACTCTATGCCTGCAGAATGAAGACATGCAAGACCTCCTGGGCATCCATAACTCTATGCCTGCAGAATGAAGACATGCAAGACCTCCTGGGCATCCATAACTCTATGCCTGCAGAATGAAGACATGCAAGACCTCCTGGGCATCCATAACTCTATGCCTGCAGAATGAAGACATGCAAGACCTCCTGGGCATCCATAACTCTATGCCTGCAGAATGAAGACATGCAAGACCTCCTGGGCATCCATAACTTTATGCCTCCTATCATAATTC
>CAUZXS010004409.1:0-19926 GCA_963585895.1 Sepioteuthis lessoniana
ATTTTTGAAATTCACCAGCTGTGACAACTAGGCTTTAGTAGGGTGTATTCCAATTGCTGCTGTAGCTGTTGATTTGAAGCTGAAATCATAAAAATTGGTCAGTCATCTCATAGGATGTATAGCAATAACATACTACATTTTCAAAAGTCTACGACAATTTTAAATGCCTGTCACAAAAAAAAGTCAGGAAACTTATTGAAGGCACCACGTAAATATAATGTAAAACGAGTAAACCCTATATATATATATATATATATATATATATATATATATATATATATATATATATATCATATAATAAAAATGTTCAAATATATATATATATATATATGAGGAAAACGTATTATAGATAAAAATATTGCTCACATATATGAATGTGTGTGTTTGTATATATATATATATTCTATAAATATGAATATATATATATATATATATATATATATACATATATCATATCAATAGAAATGTATACATATTAATATATATGACAATATATTGTAGATATATATGTTACATATATCTATCTATCTATATATAGAGTATATATATATTTAATAAATAAAAAGGTTGTAATATATATATATATATATTAATTACATAAATGCATATATAAATACAAATATTTATGTATATACTAATTAAAGTCTATTATATATACATATCTTTGGATTTATATACACATGTACGTATAAAACAATGTTATATATATATATATATATATATATATATATATATATATATATATATATGTCTGTGTGTGTGTGTGTGTGTGTGTCCGATTGTTTTTTTAGAGAAAAAATGTACTAAAGTACGAGTAAGAGTAAGTTATATATGTAAGAGAATCATATATATATTTAATAAATAAAAAGGTTGTAATATATATATATATATTAATTACATAAATGCATATATAAATACAAATATTTATGTATATACTAATTAAAGTCTATTATATATACATATCTTTGGATTTATATACACATGTACGTATAAAACAATGTTATATATATATATATATATATATATATATATATGTCTGTGTGTGTGTGTGTGTGTCCGATTGTTTTTTTAGAGAAAAAATGTACTAAAGTACGAGTAAGAGTAAGTTATATATGTAAGAGAATCATATATATCTATATAAAAACAAGGCATATCTTGTAGATTTAATGGCATATCATTTACATCATATATAAGTGTATTTTATGTATATAAGAAAATGTCATATATATATATATATAACAGCATAATATATGCATTTATGACATCGTATTTTATGAACATATATATATATATATATATATATATATATATATATATATATATATATATATATATATATATATATATATATATATATATATATATATATATATATATATATATATATATATATATATATATATATATATATATATATATATATATATATATATATATATATATATATATATATATATATATATATATATATATATATATATATATATATATATAAAACCAGGACATTGGCCCAGCGGTTAGAGTGTTCGCCAATGGCCCGGGAGACCTGGGTTCAATCCCAGGTCGAGTCATACCAAAGACTTTAAAAATGGTACTTGATACCACCTTGCTTAACACTCAGCATTATAAGGTACGGTTCAAGGGTAAAGTGGAGCAATCCTGGGAATGGAGTAGCGCCCTCCCCTACACCTTGGTGTAGTAGCTATCGAAAAGGGAGCCTTCGGGTCACCCTCGACTATGGTCGCTAACTTTACTTACTTATATATATATATATATATAATGTTACGCATAAAACATTATATATATATAAATAAAACTGTATATAATATATAACATAAGTTTATATATACGTATATATGTAACTACATTTCTTTTATAAATATTTGTATATTATATATATAAAAAAAGTATGTTTATTGGTGTGTGTGTGTGTGTGTGTGTGTGTGTGTGTGTGTGTGTTTTAGTATGTTGTATTTATACATATAACAGTATATTAAATGTATATATGATAATATACTATATATATAAATATAAGTGTATATATATATATACATATATATATATAATCGGTCCATTGACCTTGTGGGTATTGCTGTAGAATACACCGACTGCTTTTCTGAAGAAGGGTAAGACCTCCCCTATGACTGTCCTAGATATGATACTAAACAATCTGATTGTGAGGTTCCAGTAATACTGGAGCTTTGGGGAATGCGGAGTACCCCTTTGTTGCCATTGCTCCCAGGTCCACTCTATATTTATATATTAATATATGTACATATAATATGTATATTATATGTATATGTACTTATAGAAGCTACAATATAGTATTTACACATATATTTCTAATAAATAAATGTAACTGATATTTTTCGTTATTTAGAATTCTAATAAGGATATATTGAGTAAACATATATGTTCGCATATAAGAGTATATTATGTCTATATGTACATAAATAACAGTATAATATATAGATATGTGCGAATATAATATTTACATGTTCATATTTAAATACACACACACACACACACACACACACATATATATATATATATAAATTCAGATATATAACAGTGTATTATATATGTTTATATATATATATATAAGTAACAGGTATATATATATATATATATATATATATATATATATATATTTAATAGTACAAAAGATATATATATCCATACATATATGTGTATGTGTGTTGTACATGTATATATTGTATATATATGAATATATATATTATGAATATGATATGTACATATATATATATATGTTATGTATATATCATATTTTTAAATAAGTATAATATATAGATGTATGTTACGAATATATATATATATTATGAAACACAAGTTCCCAGTTTTGTCGGCCTTGATATGCAGGTCTAAATTACCTGCTGCCTTCTCCACGCTATGCAGCAAGGATTAGGCATAGGTAGGTGTTTTTTCCAGCATGCTGTGTCATAAGCGTAGTCTGCGCCCGTCATAGTTTGTGCGGGGTACCGTCTGCTTTTTAACTTTTTTTAGTGTAAAGCCATTTTCTTTCATTAAATCTATTGACGTTTGAAGCACGTTGTCGAGGCAGATTATGAAGAAGTAGGGCGCTAAAGTATCACCTTGCAGAACACCTGCGACAATGTCAAAAAATCTGTCTCCATTTGGTGAGCGAACGTTAACTTTTGTGTTTTTATAGAGCATCATTATGGCTGTGGTGGTTTCTTTGGAAAGTCCATAGGCTAGTAGTGTTTGCTCCATCTTCCCTCTGTGTATGGAATCAAATGATTTGGAGAAATCTAGAAATTAGAGTGTCGCCTCAAGATTCTTTGCACGAACACCTTCTAGAATTCGTCAGATTGTCAGAATTTAAGATGTTGTGGATTGATTTCTCCGAAAACCATTTTGATTCTTCCTAATAACTTTCTAAAAAGTGGCTTCGATGCAGTTGGGTGGCAGAGCATTGTAAAGCCGCTATGGAAGTAAGGGTTATACCACGGTAATTCTTGGTAATTCCGAGGTCATTTTATTTGGGGAAAGGGGGGATCCAAACCTTTGTCCATCTGTCTATTGTATTCTGATTATATACGGCGTTGCAGTATCGGAGTAGTAGGTCCAAAATTAAACAAGAGACATTTCCACCCTAACAAGTAGCTCCTTGAAACTAGTGGACAAATTCACCTACCTCGGGAGTAGCGTCTCAATTACCAAAAATAACATCAGTACGTGACTAGCAAAGGCATGGTCAGTTATCGATAGACCCTCGGTCATTTGGAAGTCAGACTTATCCGGTAAAATAAAACACAATTTTTTCCAAGCAGCAGTCGGGTCCATACTACTAAATGGATGCACAACATGAACGCTGACTAAGCGAAGGGGGAAAAAGCTTGATAGCAATCGCACATGAATGCTATGAGCCATTATGACCAAATCCTGGAAGTAACATCCCACAAAACAGCAGTTGTACGGCCAACTACCTCCCATCTCTAAAACCATTCAAATCAGACGAACAAGACATGCAGGACTCTGCTGGAGAAGTAAGGATGAGCTCATAAGTGACGTTCTTTTGTGGACTCCTTCACACAGACGAGCAGGTGTTGAACGTCTGACTGGAACCTATCTACAACAGCTCTGTAGAATGTAGTCTTGAAGACCTACTGAATACGATGAACGACAGAGACGAATGGAGAGGGAGAGTCAAGGAAATCCGTGCTCGTAACATGACTTGATGATAATATATATATATATATATAGTGTATCCCAAAAGTGAGTACACCCCTCACATTTCTGCAGATGTTGGAACTTTCAGTGACCAGTATGAGAGAGTGTGAGAGCTGCACTACAAATTTGAACACACCTACTCCCTATGCACATGGGCCTAGTAACACTAACGAGTCACATGACATTTTGGAGGGAAAATGACAAGCAGTTCTCAATTTGGACATTTTGGGTGTAGTTTCTTAGGGGTGTACTCACTTTTGTTGGCTTTTAATGGTTATATTTTGCGTTATTTTGAGGGAAAATAAATTAACTCTGTTATATAACCTGCATACAGACTACTTTTCATTGTGTCAAAGTGTCATTATGTCAGTGTTGTCCCATGAAGAGATATACTTAAATATCTGCAGAAATATGAGGGGTATACTCACTTTTGTGATACACTATATATATATATATATATATATGAGTGTATTATTGTATCATGTATATATCATAACGTGTAATTGTTAAGGCTTGATATCTACAAAATATATAATATATGAATGCACAATGGATATATATATATATATATATATATATATATATATATATATATATATATATATATATATATATTAATTGAATATCTATATAACCATGGTGTAATGTATTTACGTATAGGTACACCTATATGTAACAGTGTAATATATATATATATATATATATATATATATATATATATATATATATATATATATGCAAAATATATGTATATGTCACTATAACTTATATATGTATATCTGTGTATTATTAGTACAATGTATATATATATATATATAGTATATATATATATATATATATATATATATAGATAGATGTGCATCAGTATCATATGCTTATATTTATTCACATATATGAATATATATATACTACTGTATGACATACATCTATGATAATGTAATATACGTATATATTACATACATATATATATAATAGTATATGTATATACGTAGAAAGATATATATATGTGTGTGTGTAAGTACATATATATATATATATAATAGTATATGTATATACGTAGAAAGATATATATATGTGTGTGTGTGTGTAAGTACATATATATATATATATATACACACATACATGCATATATACATATACATATAACAGTATTATATATATATGTTAACATCATCAATTACGCTGATAGCATGGCTTTCCCTTTCTCTCTCTCTCTCATCCGTCCCCCACCAAGCATGTACTGTAAACTACATCCAGTATCTACGCTGAGTTTATGCAAATAAGTTCATGCTGGTCGGCCAATGCTGGCGCTTACATGAGTTGGGGTCCATAGAAGAAAGTCTTTTATGAGTTAGTCATTGCGTCTCCAGCAATATCCCGTATATCTTGTTCGTTTTACTTGAATGGTATTTGAGATTAGAGCCAAGTAGCTTTACCGCTACTGTCTTTTGGGTTGTTGCCTCCTGGATTTGTTCAAAACAGCATATAGCATTCTAGTGTTGTTCCTATCAGTCTTTTCTCCATGCGTTTTGTTAGAGTCTATGTGGTCCATCCATACAATAGTGTTGACACAGTCTCAGCTTGGAAGAACCCCACCTTTTATTTTATTGAATAGATCAGATTTCCATATGTTCGATAACCTGTCGATAGTAAGCCATGCCTTAGCTAGGCGTTTGCTGATATCATTTTCACTGGATGACATATTATCGCCAAGGTATGTGAGCTTGTTTAGTAATTTTATCGGCCTGCCTTTTAAAGTTGTAATTGCTCCTTTTCATTTAAAGCGTATTTACTCACTTTTATTGGCACTTACGTAAAGACTAATGCTTCCCGCTGCTTGCTTCTTGCTCTGTGGGAATTCGTCTTAGGCAGGTTAATTTGCGAGAAGTGCTCGGTCATCTGCGTAGTCTGCGTCTGTTATAGTTTCTGCGGGATAACATCTATATTTTTTTTAACCTAAAGCCATTTTCTTTTATAAGATCTGGGTTTGAGTTCTGTGGCTGATTGGTCGAACAGTGGAGCCAGTGCTTCCCTTGTTTACCCGCATTAAAGGCGATGCAGTTTGGGTTAACGATTTAAATTAGCTATGGTAACCTTTCATTAATTGTTTTTTATCTCCTGAATAGACGCAACTCTTGTACATGAGTAGCAGTAGTTTCTTCATTCTGGCCGTTACCCAATAAGGTTCTTCTGGCCAACATCTTGTAAAGCGGACCGTTAACCCGTCTTTGGATTCATCCACCTTCATATTCACCATGCTGCTTCCTATGGCTTCCGTTGATATACGCTTGTGTGTTTTGTAGGCGTATTGGATATTTAGTGTTGTTTGAGAGGATATTTCGTCTCCATAAAAGACGAGGTTAGCAGTCTCGATTACATAGTATTCATTAATGTTGTTGAAGAACTACAGATTTGATTCTATTTATTCTATTCCCTTGTACCCTAAAGGAATAAACCTATTTATTAACCTTTTTCTGATTCAATGTTATTTATTGATATACTCAGTCACAACATGTCGTTTTTCCCTGACTACGCAGGATCAAATTCCAACCTTTATTTTTAGGATTTGTAAGTTTAAGAGTGAATGTAAGTCCAACACTCTCTTTTTATTTTATTCAAGCAATGTAGATTGATTTTATTCTTTACTTAAACAACTAACCTTCAATTTACTTATAGCTCTTTGGTCTAGTGAGTAGAGTGTTCACATAGGGCCTGAGAGACCGAGGTTCAATCCCGGGTCGAGCCTTGCTTAACACTTAGTATTATAAAGTACAGATCAAGAGTAAAGTGGAGCAATCCAGGGAAAGGAGTTGCACCCTCCCCTACACCTCGGTGCAGTAGCTAATGAAAAGGGAGCCTTCGGGTCGCCCTTGACTAAAGTTGCCCAGTTTCCTTATATATATATATATATAAGTGGCGACTCTAGCCTATTTTTGCTACTCGTGCCCCCCTCTGTCATCTTCAGTTCCCAACCCGTGGTCCGTGGACCCAAAGTAATTCATCATAGTTGCTATTGCGTGATTCTCCATTGTATAGCACAGATTGACTAACGTACCTTGCATGGTGGTTTTTTTGTAAACAATCAAGATACTATATAATTTGTAGTCTTGTTAATACAGTAGATAAGATAATTTTTTTTCCTTTCAAAAGTATAGAAGAAAAGAGAAGATGTTCATTACTATGACGAGAAAAATATGTTTATTAGAATAAAGAAATTGATGACAAAGATTATTTGTTGAAAATGTATTCAAATAAACAAATTTTAGTTACAGAATGTAATATATGCAACATTCATAAAAGAAATAGAGATCTGTTAGTGAAAAAACGAATTAAAACACGCCGTTTAACCAACATTTACCATAGCGATGATGATGACGTCGGCGACGGCAATAATCTACTATCCCCCCTCTCTCTTTCTCTTTCTCTCTCTCTCTCTCTGTCCCTCTACCTCTTCTCAAGACAGCTGTCAGCAGTACATAGTGCTAATATTTTTGAGTACGGTATTTTGAGTTGCTCTTGCTATTGGCTACAGCCAAAAGCGGATTTCTCTAACATTACTGCTGGGCACGGATTATATATATGTGTTCAACATTATAGCCGATTTTATGGGATGTTCAATGGATCTGACGGTGGCCGGACAAAGACCATCCGTTCAAAACAGCATCGTTGTATTATTCCCAGATATATTTATGAACTTTTGGCTACTTAATTATCGAAACTTGAATAATTTAATTGAGATCAGACTAAGTATGTTTGCTTGAAATTAATGGATGATTTTTAATCCATTTTGAATAACATTGACCGAGTTATTGATCGTGCCGGGCACGAGTAGCACTAGTCCCATCTCCGCCCCTGATATATATATATATATATATATATATATATATATATACTTATGCCTTTAAAATTTCTAAGTTTTTACTTAGAACAGTTCACACTGTCCTTTTTATCGTATTCTGAGTTTGTGAGGTTTCATCTTTCATCCTTAGATCTACTGCTCCTTTTTCTTACTGATTTATTAATGTTATCAATCTTTAAACCTTTTTCAGTTTTTTTGCCCAGTCAGCTAGGGCTCAAGAATACACCGACTGCATCCCTGCAGAGGGGTAAGACCCCCCCCCACCGCAACGAGTGTTCTCGATATGACACTAAACGATATGATGGTGAGATTCCAGTAATGCTGGAACTTTTGAGAATGCAGAGAACCCCTTCATTGCCATTGCTCCCAAGTCCCATCTGGCCTGTAGTGGTAGCACCTGATAGGATCCTATCTATGGATCAAACAGAACTAAACTGTGTATTTATGCTAAACTTTATTGTTTGAAAGAGAACTATTTTTTTTACATTCAACTGAACTGTTTTGACATATAACTCTTTGTAAACAAAAAACTTTACTTATACTAAATTGAATTGTTTAAAATTTAATTCGGCATTTGATAACCCGAAAAGGGTTGATACGCCGTGAAACAAAACCAACTAACCAACCCTTTTCACTTTTGCGTTTGAATCACAGCACAATCAATTCAAAAGACAAACCACTGACAGTTGTAGTGTGGGGATTAAATTATGAATAAAACCAGATAAAAAAGCACAAAGTAAGATAAATACAAAAGAAATAATAATCTCCCAGGTGGCCTCTGACTTGACGAACAATTTGAGCATGATTGAAAAAAAGAGGCTTCAAAAGGAAACTCGAGGAGAAAAAGAACTCAGGTAGCGATTTTTGCTCGAGGAGGTTTTCCCCCTTCCCAGGCTTAGTTGCGAACTTCCATTGTAATAAAGTTGAGCCTCAATTGCTTAACTAGTCTCTTTGTCTTGTGGGAGTTAGTAATGGTCAAGGGTAAAGCTGTGTTGCCGCTTGATATCTAACTCCATTATGAGGTTATTTTATTTTACCCCACGTTGGCTAGTCGGTGTAACTCCTTGAACAAGAAAGGCCCACAAAGAATTATACGAAAGAAGACAGCAACAGATAGAAGATGAAGACGTTTCTTTTATATTTTTCCTTTATTTCCTGGGTTCAACAACCATTCCATGGGTGAGGGAATTTTCCCTGAATATAATTGAAATGGTTGAATCCCCCAGTTAAGGTGTCTAAAAATACGTTAATCGTTTCTTGCATATGCTTGTCCTCATTTGGTGTTTCAAGGCTTCCACAATACTTTAAAGTCTCAACAATGGTTAGTTGCTTTTGATAGTTTGTCGAAGTCCAGTTGTTTTAGTTTGTAGTTCCATTTCTTAGCCTTTTATATTTCGGCATGCTGTTAACCGAGAGGGTTGCTACTGGGTGAAAGGACTAACCGACGTCTCGTCCAAAGACGTATGACTGGTGCCAGCCACCAGCTTAGCAAGGGTGTTTTCAATTCGCCGGTCACTGCCTGAAAGAGAATGAGCCACCTCTCCTTGTCGAGAGGTCACTTTTTTCTTTACGCATGCGTCGTCTCTTTTTCCGATAAGAGACCTCTGGGAGTTTCTGAAAATTTAATAGTTTTCTTTTTTTTAATCAAATTCTTTTTTTAATTTAATTAAATTTTTTATTTATTTATTCGTTCCCTACAGTCTCTCCTTCCTTCATTCCATTTCAGCTAACGCAGCCAGCAAAAGAAAACAACACGTATTAGAGTTTTAAAAAAAGGAAATGACCAATCACACTGCATTAACACTCATAAAACTCTAACTCCATAAATAGTGACCTGGACGTGAAAAAAATATGTACGAAAGAACAAGATAACAGGGGTGTCCCCGTGGTGTAATGATTAAAGCGATGGACTGCGGAATCGTAGTACGCGAGTTCGTACTCCAGTCGCGCTATTACGTTCACTTTCGGGCAAATACCCTTGGGAAAGGTATGAACCCCCTATCCTCCCAGATATGGGTTAAATAGTACCACTACTGTTCTTCTAGGAGAATGGCTTTGGCATTAAATAACCTACAAAGGTTGATATGCCATTAAACAACGAAACGAAACGAAACCAAACAAGAAAACAAAAACTTTCAAAGAACTTAATATTACCGCCTGAAAACATATGTTATCACTAACAAGAAAAGTAAAGGAACAAAGTCTCAATTCTACCGTCTGGCATTGTCTTACCATTTTCCCCACTACCTACACTTAAAAATGTTCGACGGCTGGAATTCACATACATAGACCAAATCCCTTGTAGTCCACTGATTACTCATATTGTAAACTTTTGTTTTGAAAAAAAAATCGCAACGTCACCGATGTTATCAGTGAACGGACTTTTTTAACTTGTGGGGATTTAGGAATTAACAGTAAAACTCCCAACCGGATATTGACTCGTCGGCTGCCAGATACAAAATGTATAAACGCGTCGCCACGTATAAGGCTCCACGCATCCATCCGGTTAAAATCAGAAAAAAGAAAAATAATAAAATGTAAAGTAGCCAATGGGAAGCGCCAAAATTAGAAGGATTTTGGAGTGGCGAATTTGGAGCCGGTGTAGAGAGATAAATACTCAGGTTTTCTGTGAACCGACCTCTTTTTCGGGTAGTGACGTCGAACCGACAACACCGATTTTACTGTCTGGTGTTTTTGGGCACCACGCTGTGTCTTGGGACGTAGCGTTGGTTAGTCCAATCACCAAGTAAATAAAGGAAAGTATGGAAGAAATGTTTTCGTCTCTTGTCTGTTTCTATCTTTTCTTTGTGTATATTTCTTTTGGACCTTCTTTGGGCAAGGCATTGCGCCAGCCAGTCAACGTGGGGTAAAATAATATAACCAAAATATGGAGTCAGATATCTTACGGCAACACAGCCTTGCCCTTAGCCACTGACCTTCCTAAAAACCCTTTCAAACCCCACAAACTCAACCAGATATCAACACAAAAACACCATCGCCAAGTTTGTTATCGAATTTTCCGTTACATACTCAGAAGCTATTTTCGAGACATTTCTGCAAACTGTCTCGAAAGTATTTTCTGTTGAATATAGCAGGTAATATTTGCAAATTTCTCATAGTGGTACAATGAATTGTTTCATTATCACACAAAATTAAAGTGAACTTCCTGTCCAAAATCGGACACATACGAACTCTGCAAATAAGCGACCCATCCCCGCTTTAAAACCAGCAGTCACTAACGACTAGATTCAGTTCTTCCTATTCCCAACCTGGCCCCTCGCGTTTATTTTTGTACCCACTTAGCATAGACCTACTCCCTAGTTGCTATTGTCCGACTAGTTTTCGGTACCGGAAAACAGTTGGTAATTCACAATGAAGAATAGGGGGGGTCCAAACTGGTTTATCTTTTTGATTATTTTCATGTTTTCTTTTCGGGGGTTTTCTACCTTCACCCATGCATTCTAAAACTTATTGTAATAACCATCACATCTCTACATATAGAACTTTTTTCAATCATAGCATTTTCATAATTTTATTTGGGGTCTTTTCTAAGTAGGCTAATGGAGAGTGATTGTGGTATTTTGGTGCATGTAATTTGAATGTATCATATGTTCGACTCTGATCATTGTACTGTATGAATGGCTCAGTATATATGGCTTACTTGGTCACTATTGAGACAGCATAGATTACTTATGACCGTCTCCGTTTCCTCTTTCACCCTTTTTATTTGGGCCACATGGCCAATCATGTAATTTTACATGTTAACTAAACAGTTATCTGCAAGCCTTTGACTCCAGGCGAAAGGGTAATGATTCTTTTCATTGGTACCGGCACACATGACCAGACGCTTCTTTCCAGCCACCAACAGTAACGCAGCGGTCCAGCCAATCGCCACCAACAATCAAGCATTTCCAGCATTAACTTCAACTGTCCTTTTTCGATTTCAAGTCTTACTTTGATTCAACAGTCATTTTTAGGTCTACGGAAGGTCTTATCTTCCCTTTACTGCCCTTTTCTGGTTAGTAAACTCAACATCATAAGGATGATGACGTAGCAGCCAGTCAAACGCAACAGACATCCAAAGCAAAGGGCCAGACCACAAACAGACAACACTACTCGGGCTACCATCGACTTGTAGCAGAAGGTATTTTGGTTTGGCGCGCAATTTAATTCGACGCATAATATCACCCAATCAGGATGACTTATCCTATTCATCCCGGGTCTTCTTTACGGGCAGCAGAAATTGGGTAAGCTACCAAACACAGTCTCTTTGGCTGAACAACGCCGTCCAGTGCTGACGTCCTACTGGCCGTTCTTCAATAGCAACAGCAGCAGCATGGACACATGAGGGAAACCTATCTAATTTATAGATTCCTTGCGTCTATATCATTTAGACCAAGGAATCCCAGTTGAATATAAATTAGATACATTCAACACGCCACACACAGGAACAACTTTATGTCACCCCCCAAAATTGGCTATGTCGATGCGATGCCTAATCCCGGAGCTGGGCACATTAGCTGATGAAATTGTGTCATTTTTGTAACTCAATATAGTACAAAACGCCACCGTACTACAAAATACTAACAAACACCAGACTTACTATCTCCACCAGCGTCACCCCTAGTGCTACCAATAACACAAAACCCTTCCATGAGAACCAAAAGCCATGAGTACATCGTGGACACTTATACTATGCTGAGAGATCCAGAACTTATAAATTGTGGTGCAGATGGCCAAATAAATTCGGCTGCAACATAATGTTCTCTTCCAGACCATCTTAACTAGCCAAACATACTAACATCCTGGCCTCGGAAAAACTTGTAATGTGAGTTGCATCAACAATCGGCAATTTGCAGCTATTTGCGGTTGCTACCAAAATTGGTTTAAATGACAAACTTCGTGATAGACACAGGTGCATTTCTAACAAACTTGCTGCACAGTCTAAACCTAAATGCTACACCCGTGTACCTATCGGCGGCAAATGAGAAAGAAATTGAATGCTTTGACGAAGAAGTATTCAACACTGGGATTACGTGCCTACCCAGTTCATAGTTCACATGGACCGCCGTAGTCACGGATACTGTTAACTCCCTCTGAGATTCAGATTTTCTACGCCACTATGGCCTCATCTTGACAGACTTATCGATGAGACAATATACTGTTATATATAACACTGCGTAGATTCTGTGTATAACGTTGAACAACCAAGAATTTCTGAAACTCACAAGACCACATACGGAGCAACCTCTTGTGTCTAACACGAAAATAACACATGTCATAGACACTGGAAATAGCGCCCCTATTTATGCTAAGGTTCGACAGCTGTCGAAGAAAAATATGTCAGGAAAACAAGAGTTTATGGCACTCTTATAAGCTGGAATTATTGAGCATCTAAATCCTCACCTCTACCTCTCGTTCCAAAGTCAACCCCCAGAAAATGGCGTGTATGAAATGACCTTACACATCTTAATCAACTGAGAAAATTTGACAGATATCCAATTCCAAACATTAACAGCTTAGGATCTAAACTCTTAAAAAAAAAAAAGCAGTATTTGCAAAGGTTGATCTCCACCAGATTCCCATGAATAAGCCACGTATTAAAAAATCTGCAGTGATAATGCCATTTCATTTTTCATGCTATTTGGTCTACGAAACAGCAGCGAAACATTTCAGAGAATTATGAACAATATATTTAAAGATGTCTGTTACATTTTCGTATTTACCGATGATATACTTGTTTTCTCTGAATCTGAGGAACAACATCCCACAGTTCTCAGGAAAGTTCTTTTGGTTCTTGAAGAAAACAACCTTCAAAATTCGGTCGACGAATGCTAATTTTATAAAGACACCATCGACTTCTATGGCTATAACTTAAGCACTGAAGGACTAAAGCGAACGACACAGAAAATCGAAGACGTAAAAAAAAAATTCCTAGAACCCGCGTATTCCAAATCACTGAGTCGGTTCCTGAGGGTGGTAAACTTTTACAGGAAATTAATCCCACAGGCTGCAGATGTGTAACTGACTTTAACTAAAGACATTAAAAATAAACCAGCAAAAATACTGAGAATAAGCCCAACTAAAAACGAAGTATTTATCACTATAAAAGACATTCTTGCCATAATATATATATATAAAGTGCCATAAAACTGCCGATTACTAGAAAGCATAACAAAGACACTGACAAACTCAAATCCCCAGACATGAAAGATCCTAATTAACGATATAAAAATCATATAAAAAATAACAATAAAAACCGTTTAAAAATACTCGAAGCAGTAACTATAAATTAAAAAAAAAACGACTATAAATAAAATAGCATTCACCACAAGTATAAACATATTAAACGTATTCAAGAACTAACCACCCATCCTAACAGAATGAACCAACCCCATCTATAATTTATTAAAAAAAAAACCCACTCCGACTATAAATAAAACTCACTGCAACGAACGATCTAACACAACGTCTGAAGATGACTAGCGAAATGTTCGAAAGCGCTTGGGCCAATAAAGGGTTCTTGCTTTACTAACTTGATCCAGAAGTAAGAAGACTAGTGAGAAAACTTGAATGTCGTCCCTTGAAGATTAAAAAAAAAAAAACAATCCGCAATATACAACCAAACCTGTTTAAATAATTATTTGCTTCCTAAGTATACTATATATATATATATATATGTGTGTGTGTGTGTGTGTATCAGTACAGTGGATTTATATATACATATGTACTTATAACAACAAAATATATAAATATTATTATGATATACATATATATAATAGGATATTATAATATATATATGACTTTGGAATATATATAGATGTATACATATATAATAAATATATATATGTATATGAAGAAAATGTATATACATATACACATACACACACATATATATAACACAATGCATATATATATATATATATATATATATATATATGTTTATGCTAAAGCATAATATATATATGCATATATGTATAAAATATTTATAAATACATAAAAATATCATAGCATATATATATATATAAAACTATGTAATATATATATAAATAAAAAATGATTATAAATAACACTTTTAGGATGAGAAATAAGAATTTGACTTTTGACTGGTAGTGTAAAATAAATGTAATGTATGCATATATAACGATGTAATATTACTGTATATATAGTAAAGTTGGCGACCATAGTCCAGAGCGACCAGAAGGCTCCCTTTTCAATAGCTACTACACCGAGGTGTAGGGGAGGACGCTACTCCTTTCCCTGGATTGCTCTACTTTACCCTTTATATGTACCTTATATTGCTGAGTGTTAAGCAAGGAAGTATCAAGTACCATTTTTAAAGTCTTTGGTATGACGCGACCTGGGATTGAACCCCCGGTCTCCCAGACCATTAGCGAACACTCTACCCATTAGGCCAATGAGCCAGCTACTGTATATATATACCAGTATGATACACACACACACACATATATATAACAGAGTAACATATATATATATATATACATATTTTTTTAAACGGACCATTTCTAGTGGGTAGATTGTTCGCCAATGTCCCGGATACCGGGGTTTAATCCCAAGGCGATTAATACCAAAGATTCAAAAAATGGTACTTGATACCTTCTTACGTACCTTATAATGCTGATTGTTAAGTATCAAGGGTAAAGCAGAGCAATCCAAGGAAAGGAGTAGTGTCCTCATCTACACCTCGGTGTAGTAGCTATTGAAATGGGAGTCTTAGGGTCGCCCTTGACTATAGTTGCCAACCTATATATATATATATATATATATATATATATATATATATATATATATATATAACGTAATATAATATATATATATATATATATATATAACATTTGATATATATATAATACATATATGATTATTTTTGTTGGTCCAATGACAGAAAAAAGTAAATCCTTTAAATCGAATAGGTCCACAAGGTTTATTTCTTATTTTATTTCTTTAGCTTCAACACGTGTTTCTAGTATTTTCTAGAATTTTCACTTTCTTCAGTAAGTTATAATAGTTGATGTTGGCGTTGTCTTTGATAATAGTGGCGACGAGACCGTCGATGTCTTTTTGGCTGAATTGCGCAGACTTGCAGTTGTGTTCGGAGGTATGTCAGAAGAAGGCCTAGAACGCGCGTTCGTTGCCGGGTTGTCTGAGCATGCTGAACAGCTCATACGACCGTTCTCCTAGATGAAAGACTTGGATCTACCACCAATTCTGGCACGAGCCCGAGCACTACTGAAGAATTTCTCTGGCAGTGTGGAGCAGGCGGCAGTGGCCGCACAGCTGCCGTGTTGCACGCCTAGTGGAATTGATACGCAGACCAGGTGCTATGCGTGTGATGGACTGTCTCCTGCAACGTGAAACTTTAAGAAGGGTGGATGCCAAGCTCCGAAGAACCATCAATCACATATTAACGATGCCAGCGGCAGGGACACATTGTCCGGGAAACGGGCAAGGGAGCGAGAATTCAGCGCCAGGCTTCTCCCCAAAGCACACATAAATGGCGCCCTGTCTGTGAGGACTGTTCGATTCGATGGAATACAACGAATGGCTCTGGTGAGCAACGGTTGCATGCAGTCACTAGCCCGCAGACAATGCTGCAGGGAATGGAAGCAAAAGGAAACATGCGAACATACGGTGGGCGGAAGCACACTTAAGAGCTGTGGGGTGGGAGTTGTCAAGCTTGGCGTGAGTACCACGCTCCCAATCACCGTGGAAGTTTTGATTGTGGATGAAATTGCTTGGATTTGATTTGTTGCTTGGTCTGGGCGCAATCAACTCCTTGGAGGAATGTCTTTGACTAGCATTAGTAAAGCGAAATTTCCATTGTGTGATGAACCAACTTGTGCTGCAATCACCATTAATGAACCTGACTTCAGTGCAGAGTACGACGAGACAAATCGAAGATGGACCACATCCTGGAAATAGGCCGCTGATCAGCCACTAGTCATGTTAAAAAACAGGCTGTCGGAGTATCCTGCCTCTGCACAGACTCGGAGGGAGTGTGATCCAGAGTTACAGGTGTGGATAGATAATGAACGGCTGTTTCCATACCCTGAAGACGAACTCAGATCCCCAAATGGTCTGATTCCTCTCGTGGCCGTTTAAAAAAAAACTGAAGGTTCGGCTCGTCATGGATTACTGCGAGCTCAATGAGCACGTGGACGCATATACAACCAGCGCTGACGTTTGCGCACGAAAGCTAAGGGAGTGGCGACAGCAAGGTATAAAAGTTGCAATGCTGGACATGCGCCGGGCCTATCTGCAAGTACACATCGAGAAATCCCCGTGGCCGTTCCAGACGGTAGAGATCAAGGGGCAGAGGTGTTGTCTCACCCACGTGGAATTTGAGCTTAGTCGCACCCTTGATAATGCGGTCTGCTGTCAATACTGTCGGGAAGCAAGATGAGATTGTTAACGCTGCCACCTCCTCTTATATCGATGACATCATTGTAAATAAGAGCGTGTGTTCTATTGTCCGCGTCAAGGAGCAGCTGGAGCAGTTTGGCTTGACCAGTAAGATCCCAGAACAGTTGAGACATGACACACGCGTATTGGGATTGTGAGTCTTGGAGGAGCGAGGAAAACTACGATGGCGTCGTGACAGTGAGCTTCCAACGGTCCCTTGTGTACTTACCCGTCGTGTTATTTTCTCTGTATACGGGAAATTGACTGGACATTTCCCAGAGTGTGGTTGGTTGCGTGTCGCAAATGCATTTGTAAAGCGGAGAGTAAAATGTCTTAATAACTGGATGGGATGATGAAAAAAATCCTCCTAATCCAGATGATAGCAGACATCTTCACGAGAGTGACGCAGGTTGATCCAGTGCAGGATACCGGGTGCATTAGCGGACAAGATGATACAGTTTGGGTAGATCCGAGTTCGTTGGCCACCTGTATGGTTATGGAGAGTAATGGAGCCGTGACAGAAGATGCAAGTTAGCTACGACCGGTGTGTGAGGACAAGCACGTTGACTTAGCTGAGCTGGACATGGTGCTGCGAGGCATCAACCTTGCATTACAATGGAAAGTGAAAACCATTCACCTACGGATGGACTCTGCATGCGTGCACCGCTGGGTATCAGACATCTTGTCCGGACAGACCAGAGTGTGCATAAAGGCACCCTCAGAAATGTTAATTAGACGTCGGCTTGCCACACTGGGAAGAACTGGCTGTAGAATATGAGCTGGATATCGATGTGGACTAGTCAAGTCTGTTGACAATCGAGCCGATCAACTTACTAGGGTGCCATGACGATGGTTGGAATAAATCCGCACCGTGGCGGAACCCAAAGAAACTGTGTACGCTGTGACTGAAGAACTAGATGTTGCTCGGATACAGGCTATTCATCGATCCGGTAGGCACCCAGGCGTGAAGCGAACGCTTTATTTTGTGAAGTTGGTCAACCCAAAGGTCCCTAGGGCAACGTTACAAAGCGCTGGTTAGAGATTGCAGAGTGTCAATCTATAGATCCGGACCCGGTACATTGGAAGCCAGGCAGGCTTGGTGTATCTGAGAATTGGGGTAGAGTTGGAATAGATGGGGCTCATTTCGAAAATCAACTCTGTCTAATGCTGAAAGACTGTGGTGCTAGTCGTTTTGCCCTTTGGAAGCCATTGCAGTGCCAGGACTTGGCCAACATCATCAAATAGTTGGAAAGGGGGCCGCCGAGTGAACTGCTTACTGACAATGGCGCGGCGTTTTGCGGGGAAAGCGTAGAAACAATTTGCAAAGGTATGGGGTGTTCGTCTGCGTTTTCGGTGTGCCCACGTACCGTCGAGGAATGGGATAATTGAAAGATCCCATCATAGGACAAAGCGTATTGTGATAAGAACGTTGTTCAATCCAGGAGGCAGTGTACTGGCACAACGTTACGCCAAAGGACGATGAAACGGCTTCAACAGTACCAGCCGACTTAACCTACACCTACAAGATCCGTTTGAAGGGTATCGACACAGCTCTGCCGCAGGACGATACAATCTCTAGCTGTTACATTGTGGGGGATGCTGTTTGGATAAAGAGCCCGCACGGAAGATGTACGACACAATTTGACAGGGGTACAGTAACGAGAATCTATAGCCTACACTCAGTCTGTGTTGACGGAATACCATGCCATGTGAAAGATGTTCGCCCTGTGCATGGGAAGAATAATACCGCCAGTAACCCTTCAGATGATGAAGCAGACCCGATGGTATACGAAGCAGCGGAGGAGAACTCACCGGCAAGTAGCGCTTTCGGCAGCCAAAGAAAGGATGAGTTTAGCGATACGTCTGAAAACAATTAAGACGAAGCAGCGAGCAAGAGCTTGAAATTTGCAAGAAGTGAACCCGCATCATTGAGACGGGGTGGCTGGAAAAAAACGACCTGCTCCTCATTGAGTCCTACATGTGATCCTGAGATAAGGGAGGAGTGTGATGGTTGTGAGCAGGTTAAATGTGAGGAACCTTTTCATAGAAAAAGCAAGAGTCTTAGGGTTGCTGGCGTTTTTCACAATTGTAGTGCGCCTGGTGCCTGAGGCTCTTCTTTTTAGGGGAATGCCAACGGGGCCTGAGGCATTTTTGGGAATGCCGGGACTGTCTCGGCAATGGCCCTGCGCCCGGACCCACCTTTAAAAAGCCTTGTGCCACACTCGTCCGGATAGTGGGACGGAAGACAAATACTTTTGTTCATTGAGGAAAAAACTGAATCCAGTAGATGGGTTGCACGGATCTGCTTGGGTGTGTCTCGTTACTGGACATACCTCAAGCCTCAGGGGGCCGTCCCCTCAAGCTTTAACCCTCCTTCGAGGGGTTAGGTTTATTGCCTGGTGCCTCAGGCGACCCTTTTTAGGGGAATGCCA